>OZ017780.1:2860990-2935990 GCA_963969325.1 Lycopodina hypogea | reverse complement strand
TATATATAAGCTCAGTTGTGTCTGTTTGTCTGCATCGCAGGATTTTGAAAACAGCAGGACTGATTGGGATTAAGTTTGGGGTGATCCCTTGGGGTAGGTGTGGGATGGTTTATATGTAATTAAATTTGGAATTACCACATTTTTAGTCCATGTATCTATCTTTTCCTGTTAATGAATAACCACTGCGAGAGAACTGATGGGCCAATTGACATGAAATTTGGCATGAGCCCTTAAGGTGGGTGTGGAATGGTTATTATATGATTCATTTTGAATTGCGGTATTTTTGCATAAACACTAGGATTGAGAGAACCGCTGGGTCAATTAGGATGAAATTTGGCATATGCACTTGGGGTAGGTATTGAATGATTATTATATAATTAAATTTTGAATTTTTTTCTATCTATCTATCTTTTTCTAGCTGTGCATAATCACTGGAATTTAAAGAATTGGGATTAAATTTGACATGATTATTTGGGGTGAGTGTTTGATGATTATTAAATTTTGAATTTCTGTAATTTAGTCTATCTATCTATCTTTTTCCATAGGTGAATAACCACTGAAATTAAAAGAACGCCGAGGCCGATTGAGATAAATTTTGGCATGAGCATTTGGGATGTATGTGGAATCGTTATTGCATAATTAAAATTTTAATTGGTGTATTTTGTCTATCTACCTATCTTTTTCTTTGTGCATAAGCACTGAAATTAAGAGAACCACTGGGTTGATCGGGGTACAATTTGTCATAAGCACTTGGGATGGGTGTGGGATAGTTATTACATGGATTCTTTTTAATATGACCACACCCATTTCTTTATTCATAAAAAAAACATTAATAGTACGTTTTCCAGAAAAAAAGCATGGAGCTACAGTTCGAAAACTAGGTATGCACATAATATGCAGTGGGTCCCGGGACCTGGTCACACCTATTCCTCTATGTGTAAGGCTAAAAATACTAAAAATGGTACTTTTAAAAAACACTTGGACCAAGGTAGTTTTACCCACAAACCCATATGTATTTAGAATCAGTGTTGTCAGGAGAACATTCAAGAATATCTATAAGATCACACCCTTTCCTGTCTTGGTTTAAGGCCAAATAAAGGCCAAATAATTTTACTTTGGTGACACAAAATCATGGGGCTGCAGACTTAAAACTTGGTGTGTATACACAACTTGACTCTGGGAGTAACATAGGCAGGGTGAAGCAATTCAAACAACTTTGTCAGGGCAGGTTTTTCCCTAGTATTAATAAATAGCATACTTTTTTGGTGTAACTTTTAGTTAACTGGGAGATCTAAACTATCAGGTAGGTTTTGCTATGATACAAGTGGGTGACCAAGAATGATGATTAAAATTTTATTCATGTTTTATTTTTCCAATTAGAATATATGGTATATCATCCAAAGGAAACAGGGTACCTCTGCTACAACAACAACAAAAATAGCAACAGTTAGTACAGCATACTGAGAAAAATATTATGATATGGCAGGTGTACTATTAATTTGCTTTATCAATCATCCTATGATAGATATATTTGTAGAAAAACAAGCCAACATGTCATCGCTCCACAAGGGGAACAGTGTTCTCATTTACAATATTACTAATCACATGATGGATTTCTAGTAAAGGAAGTCAGTTGCTTTTTTTTTTTTATTCCACACTTTCTATCTTATCCTTTTAAATATTAATTAATTTTTTTTGTTATTATTTAGCTATTCCTTTCTGAAATTACATGGACTGCTATTTTTCAGCACACATATAAGAAAATTAAACAAAACAAGAAACAACCTACACCTGTGTTATTAATCTGGCTAAACATTCCATTGTAGAGATGGGGCAGGGGAAGTAATACGTTACCATGCCATGCCATATTACTTCCGCTTAAGGTGAACATTTTTGGGGGGTAAGTAATATGGCAAGGGAAGTAATATGGCAAGGGAAGTAATATGGCAAGGGAAGTAATATGGCAAGGGAAGTAATATGGCAAGGGAAGTAATATGGCAAGGGAAGTAATATGGCAAGGGAAGTAATATGGCAAGGGAAGTAATATGGCAAGGGAAGTAATATGGCAAGGTAAGTAGTATGGCAAGGGAAGTAGTATGGCAAGGGAAGTAGTATGGCAAGGGAAGTAGTATGGCAAGGGAAGTAATATGGCAAGGGAAGTAATATGGCAAGGGAAGTAATATGGCACAATACTGAGTATACGCTGATAGTACATTATATATATATATATATGAACAAAATCCTGTGTGCTGTTTTTCTACATATTTCTTCACAATGGCCAGCCAAACGGCTGAATTGATTATGATGAAACTTTGCATGTACAATCTTTGCGTTCTGGGAAAGGTTTGTTTCTGCTTTTTGTTCGGAAAAAAAAAATTTTATAACTGAAGTCTGTTTTTTCTGGTGATTGCAGAAGAAAAATGTGCTTAATTGGTAAAACTGCAGTTTCTTTCAGTCTAACCACAGCTCAGGTTAGTCTCACATAGCCAGACGCTTTACCAAATGCAACTGGCTAGTGAGACTAACCTCCAGTAAGTTTACCAAAGAAGCACTGTGCTTGAGGGACAAAAATTTCACAAAGCGTTAAAGAAGAGGCAGGTGATTGGCACAGAAAATATCAACTGCTAAAGGGTGAAGAATCCAATTCAAAAGTAAGTGAAGAAAAAAAAATAACAGAGCTCATCAACATAGCCCTACTTGGCCGGTCTCCACTGGATCTGTCTGGCTCAGGGGCAGACCGATATTGTTTTTTGAGCTGTTGCAGTACTGCATATCCTTCATATCTATCCATCACTTTGTATTTGGCATATCATGTTTTTCGTTTGCAAACAATATGTTCATAAATTGAATTATTTATATCATGTATGTTTGAATATAGAGAATAGTGGATCCAATTGGGATCCCTTTCAGCTCAGGCTGACCATAGTTGTTTGTGAGGCAATTGTGGTATTCTTTTTTCTATCTATCTTTTTTTAGTGTTATTTATGGATTTGTTTGTTAGGTTTACTAACACAATGTCAATTAATTGAATCATGGGAATAGAAGGATTAATCGTATCATATGTCTTAATATAGGCATTAATGTTGATGATTGTATTGTCTTTGGGTACAATTTTACATATTTAATACAATTGGTGCTGTGGTTGGGAATCACTCCATGCTTATGATTATATCATCATCCACGAATATATTTCTGTTCCAGGAAATGCCAAGCACATTCTTCTAGTGTATAATAACACAAGCGTTACTCAACAGCATTCTTACTGATACTCAAATATTATGATATTGATATCTACTTGCCTTGTGTCATGACCGAGTAACATGGCAAATCAATTTACATTGCACATGCATAGCATAATACATGCTGAAACAGACATCTTTCAATTCTCACAACTTTACATATGTCCATAAATCACTATTAATTCAAATGATAATGGCATACCATGGAACATGATAGAGGTGATTGCAGTTTTCACATCACAGTACATAGCAAACATCTTCAGTAGAGGATAAACGCTAATATGTGGTAGAATATGCCATGGGGAGTATATGTGGTCTGGGGAGAGCATATGGTCTAGCGAGTGCATTTAGGTTTGGGGAGTGCATATGGTATGGGGAGTGCATGTGATCTGGGGATGCAAATGATCTGGGGAGTGCATATGGTCTGGGGAGTGCATGAGGTTTAGGGAGTGCATATGGTCTGGTGAGTACATATGATCTGAGGAACACATGAGGTCTAGGGAGTGCATGAGGTCTGGGTAGTGCATGATGTCTGGTGAGTGTATGAGGTCTGGGTAGTGCATGAAGTCTGCTGAGTGTATGAGGTCTGGGTAGTGCATGAAGTCTGGTGAGTGTATGAGGTCTGGGTAGTGCATGAGGTCTGGGGAGTGCATATGGTCTGGGGAGTGCATATGGTCTGGGGAGTACATATGATATGGGTAGTGCATGTAGTCTGGAGAATGCATGAGGTCTGGAGAATGCATGAGGTCTGGAGAATGCATGAGGTCTGGGGAATGCATGAGGTCTGGGGAATGCATGAGGTCTGGGGAGTGCATATGGTCCGGGAGTGCATATGGTCTGGGGAGTGCATATGGTCTGGGGATATGGTCTGGGGAGTGCATATGGTCTGGGGAGTACATATGATATGGGTAGTGCATGTAGTCTGGAGAATGCATGAGGTCTGGGGAATAGATATTATCCGGGGAGTGCATGAGGTCTGGGAGTACATGTGGTATGGGGAGTGCATGTGTAATGAGCAGTGAGTGTGATTTGGGCAGTAAAGGTGGTCTGGGGTGTGCATGTTGCATGGAAAGTGCTTGTGGCCAGGGGTACATGTGAACTGAGAGTGAGTACAGTGTACAAACTTGAGTATTTCTTTGGTTAAATATTGGTATGATATGTGCTCATGCATAAATTCTTAAATTAATCCTAGTGTATCACTGATATAGATAGGGGTGGCTTTGGGGGTTAAAGCTCCTACCCCCCCCCCCCCCCCCCCCCCATCCCTTCCCCACTATTCTGGGATTAATTAAATTTAGCTGAAAAAAAGCATTCATTTCTCTGAATATATAAATTCCACTACCTTTTCGACTATCTAATTCAAATTGCGTGTGATTTGACTATGTTTTTTCAAATATCCCACCAAAAATGCATTTAAAATCCAGTTTCTCAAATCAGTAGACAATTTTGGGGTGAATTTTGGGGTGATTTCAATTGAAGTTAAGCACTGTTAGGCCTGCTCAGTACTTGGATGAGTGACCACCTGGGGACAGCAGATCTTGTAGGTGGTTTCCCTTTTTTTCCTTATTGTTCCCCCACCCTCTGCTCTCTAATCTTACTTTCCTGCAAACGGTGCAATTTGATGCACTAAATTTGAAATTTCTCAACTCCTCACATATTTACACCTGCTCTTGATAAATTCATCAGAATATGTGCAGTTTTCATCTTGTGCACATGAAGGGTTATGCACCACTTTAGCAGAGCTTGATTTGTCCTTGAACCAAGCCAAATTCTAATCCAGCATTAAGAACTGAAACATCATTCCAGAGAACATTGGTTATTGGCAGTACTAGTATTAGATTAACAGCCTAAAAGACTTTTAATAATATTACTTTTCAACTCACATAAACCCTTGAGACATTCAATTAATAACTTTAAATTATTTTTAATCTCTGGATTAATATGAAATAAGGTTAGTTATATTTTAAGACTCTGTACTAAGGTCACAACGTAAAATATAACCATTTCTATAAAGGCTTCATCACTAACATTCTTCTTTATCAAAAGAGTTTCCAGCTGTATTTGATACCCTATGTGCTGAAATTTCTCTTTAATGGCTGTTACTATGTAATTAGAAACCTTAAAGTATTTCATTCAATGGTAATCTTGAACAGTAGCATTAACTCAGATGTAGCATCACCTACTTCAAATCTTCCTGTAAGTTTTTTGGATGTTCAAGCATTGAAACACACTTTGATTTCTGATGATCTCTGTTTGATGTATTTCCAGAGGAGATCAAAATCCAAAAAAGACCATACAGATTTAATAGCCTGAAAATTTGTGTGGACAAAAGTCTGACCTTCACATGCAGATAAAGATCCTTTTTGAAGAGCTATAGAGAAATTGTTGAGCATTGAATGGTACTTAGTGAAGTCGAATTCTGAAGAAAAAATCGAACTAGCAACTCCTGCAATTTTAGCCTTCATATAAGCGTCTCATAACTTTCTTGGCTTTATCCCATGTCCACTGTCATAATGAATAATTTTTTGAAATGGAATCGAAGGCCTCTGTTCGAACTATCCACCAGTTAGATGACTACTTATGTTAGAAATTGAGCCCCACCCCTAAGAATTTTTTTTTAATATCAAAAAGTCAGCCCTATTAGCATGGTTTACTCCGATCTTCACCAAACTTCACCTAAAACCATCTTCGGGTGACCCCCATCAATCCTTGAAAATTTGAGCCCAGTAAGCCGAATCATCTGGGAGGAGATGGAGAACTGACAAACCAACAATCAAGCAAATAATGAATTATAGTAAGATGTGTTCCTCAAGGGAAAAGAAAGAAATGCACTTCGAACCTCACTGCTTTTACTCCTGTTTTCTTCTTTTTTGTGGTCACCCATGGATATTTAAAAATTCATCAAGCAGGAAAATTGCTGACCTTGAGATTTACATCCATTAACCAAAAACATTCCCAGGCTCATAGCTATGGGAAGCCACCCCCAAGATTACTACTAACATACTTACTCAGTGGTGGGTGGATCAACAGAAACACCAAGTTTAAACATATTTTTTATTTTATATATTACTTGAAATTGAAACTCAACCTTCTGACACAAAATTTTGAAACTTAAAAGAAACTAAACATTTTGCAGTTACAGAAATATTTTCTTCTGGACTGGATATGGATTTACAAGGGTATGGTCAATACACTACACCCTGGCATATTAAAATTACAAGGTTTAAGATATAATGGGTGTAAATATAAAGATGGGATGCCTCCAGATTTTGAACCAATTCAATGTCAGCCCCCACCCGCCCTGCCCCCCCCCACTTTTGAAAGTTATCTACACCCCTGTATATACAAACTAATTACCTGGTCTTAGTGTAGTAATAACAATATTGTTAAATGTAGTTGCACAAATGTTACAGGGCATTATAGAGATGTTATGAATGAAAGAGCTTACCTATGCAGGAATTCTGAAAGAACGTCTATAAGATTCTTTGTTTTGGCACTCTCCAGTTTCTTTATATACTCATTGATGAATGGGTTCATCCGGTTGCACACATACTTTTTTTTCTTCCTGGGGTTGAGGGTAGGGAGCGAGGGAAGTGGGAGGGGGAAGAGATGGAGTGGCGCACACACACATGTACACACACACATGCACACACACACACATGCACACACACACATGCACACACACACGTGCACACACACACATGCACACACACACATGCACACACACACACACGTGCACACACACATGCACACACACGTGCACACACACACGTGCACACACACACATGCACACACACACATGCACACATAAGTGCACACACACACACACGTATTATATATATAGTGTCATGTAGGTTTGTGTGTTAGCACAGTGGAACACATACATGTGCATCTTGTAGATAATGAGGATGTAGAAGGGGAAGTCCAAATTGAAGAAGCTCTTCATGTGCAACTTAAGCTTCTCTATGACATCATTGGTAAGTTTGGTGTTGTCCTTATCCTTCGCCTGTGTATAGACCAAAATGATACTCCCTACACATAGTATTCCTTACACATGGCACTCATCACATGTCACTCCTAACACATGGCACTCCCCACACATGGCACTTCTCACACATGGCACTCCCCACACATGGCACTTCTCACACATGGCACTCCTCACACATGGTATTCCTCATACATGGCACTCCCCACACATGGCACTCTCCACACATGGCACTCCCCACACATGACACTTCTCACACATGGCATTCCCTACACATGGTACTCCTCACACATGGTACTCCTCACACATGGCACTCCCCACGCATGGCACTCTCCACACATGACACTCCTCACACATGGTACTCTCCATAAATGTTACTCCTCATACATGGCACTCATCACGCATTGCACTCCAACACATGACACTCCCAACGCATGGGCATTCCTTACACATAACACTCCCAACACATGGTACTCACACATGGCACTCCCCAAACATGGCACTCCCCACATATAACACTCACCACAAACGACACTCCTCTCACATGTCCAACATTTCCAATTGCACTATTCACACCCCACACACTCATTCTCGCCCACCTTCTTTACACCACCAATCGCGAAGTCATAAGCTCACTCCATAATGACACCCATAATCTATCAACTTACTCCAGCTGTACCCACCATTTTCTCATAGTTGTGGAATGCAGACATAACCTTGCAAAACCTGGGCTGATCATCCACAATTGGTAATGGTATCTTCTCATCTTCATCAAACATCAACTTCTTGATGCTTGCTCTCAATTCCTTGGCAGCTGACTTGGATTGAGAATCCGAACCTGCTTTAAACCTATCAGGAATCCCTGTTATTACATACAGTGAGTAAGGATGCGTCAAACAAATAAAAATCAAAATAAACTACATGTTTACAGTTTGTTGTTTATGCTTCTGTTAAACTATTCTCTTACAGTTCCCCTTAGCAAAAAATTATACAATAAGAAAAGTGACAGACCCACCCCACATCCCACACCACCCAATCAGGATTTTTAGATGGCTGGCTGGAACTGAAGTTCATTAGGAGAAGGATTAGAGGTTGATTAACTCCAATACTGGGTTTGGTCTGGAATTTCTCCCCAAAACAAAATTTTCCTCTCCCTCTCATGTGTGCATGAGTATGTGGCCTTACTTAAGCAACTATACATGTTTATTGTCTCACATTGGGTCCTATTTGTTCCAATAGTTGGAAAATTATGCTGATGAGTTCTGCTACTCTCTTGTAACCCATATTTAAATTCCACCTTGTCTTCTGCAATATCGACTTCAATCCTGGCATACACATCTTCACACTCTTTTTTACCTTCCTTTAGACAATGCTGAATTTGGTCTCCAACAGACTTTGTCACCAACACCACAGGAAAATGAATCTCTACCATATCGTAGGTGAGGTCAAAACTAACACTACAATTATCAGCACTGTTAATGAGCACCACCGCTTTAGAGAAGTTCTTCTTGAAAGTATCCAGCAGAGGACCCAGGTGATCATCTCCCTGCAACTGTCACGGGTGATCTCAGATGCTGCGTCATGTACCAGACTTCTAAGCACAGTCTGCTCAACACCTCTTACAGGTTAACTAAATCCACCTATTCAATGAAGAAAAGATTCCATTCTGGGTTACAGGACAGATAATCTGTATTTGATAACCTGATGTAGTATCTCTATATCTACCAGCCACAGTGGAGTTACCTAAGATTCCAGTACTTTCAATATTGTGGAGTGGTAGAAAACTGCGATGCACAGCCATGACAATAGTATCCCAGCCATAGCAACTCTTGCATTGGCCATGACAACCCAGAATTGGTACCGGGTGAGTAAAATTCATTATGTAGCTAACATGTGTCCTCCAAAGATGTGGATTTAACTATTTTATGGAGTTCACTGAGTATTTTATCCTATATACATACACTCTCACTCCAGTGTGATGTTTACTACCTCACTCAATTTGGTGTGATATTGATCCAATGTACTTCAATGTGGCGTAATTTACATTGTGTGTACTCAAAATACCTAAACCAGCTTATACCATCATCTTAAGTATGGCTATTTGTGATGCAGAGGAAGTTCTCCCATGATTATTTCAACCTGCCAACCATGTGACCAGTTAGTCAGTGCCGCTGGTCTGGATGCTGAGCAAGAACATCAGGCAAGACTGAGTCTTCTCTTAGCACGTCCAAGGACAGGAAATTCCAGCCAGGAATTTGGCTTCATATCTATCCATACAATAGGCCACAAAACACTCGACACAAGTCATGGGTGGTCTAAGATGCTGCTTCATGTTCCCGACTTGTACGCACGGTCTGCTCAACACCTCTTAGAGGTTAACTAAATCCATCTATTCAATGAAGAAAAGATTCCATTCTGGGTTACAGGATAGATAGTCTGTATCTGATAACCTGATGTAGTATCTCTATATCTACCAGCCACAGTGTTGTCTAATCGTTGGTGGACATTTACACATCAAGAGTGGTCAACCCTGATATCAACAGTGGTTCAAGCACTAGAACTTTTGGAGAATACCCAGGAAGTTTTTGTTTTTTTTAGTCCTTCTGGATGGACTGTCAGCTGAAGTTAGCATACAGCAACTGAATAGGAGTAGTGTAAGTTTGTGCTGACATAATATGCTTTCAACTTGAGTCTTTTTATTTTTTTTATGACTTTTTTTTTAAAAAAGGTCGGTAAAATATTGGGAGCTATATTTCCTTTATCGCCAATTGGAAGGGAAAATCACTATCAGTTACAAAGTCAAAATTATCATTTTGATTCATTTTTAACACTTACTAATATGAAAAGACTTTACCAGCAGTTTGAGGGGGGGAGGGGGTAACACAATATAAACTGAACAAAAAACTGTGAAACTTTACAGTACAGTAGAGATATTTCATGCACTTCAGTACAACTTCACATGTTGATTCTTGCATATTCATAAACACTAGTACATGTGTAAGTGTGAATAACACACACTATTCATGACATTCACATGCACGATGGGGATGTGGTCCCACTTACACTGCCTGCCACATCTATTGTCTTACATTGGCTCCATTTTGAAGCAGTAGTTGGAGAACGACATTGCTGTGTCTCATTACCCCCTGGTAATTTGTCTGTGACTCCCACCTTCCATTCTGCAATATCTAATTCTATCATAGCGTGCACATCCTTGCCTGCCTTTTCACCTTGCTTGAGACATTGCAAAATTTCGTCTCCGTCAGTCTTTCTCACCAACACCACAGGAAGATGAAACTCCTCCAGATTGCAGGTGAGGTCGGAACTGAGGTTGTAATCATCAGAGGTGTTAATGAGCACCACCACTTTAGAAAAGTTTTCTTTGAAGGTCTCCAGCAATTGAGACAGCTGTTCACCTCCCTGCAACTGGTGGCAACAGATGTTCTCTCTTTCACCACGCCCTTCCACGAGCAATTGCCAGCCAGTGACGATTTATTGGTTCCAGCCAAAAAAACATAAGAGAAATTCCGGACAGCACTTTCGATTCCCCTTCTGACAGCACTTTCGATTCCCCTTCTCACCTTAAGACCTGCAGAAAGAGAAATGGAAAAAGAGAGGGAGACACAGCAAGGGAAAAAAAATTCAATTCCATAAAAAGGACAATTTACATCATACTAGTTAGTTACACAAAACACTTTCAATATTGTGGAATGGTAGAAAGCTGCAATGCACAGCCATGACAATACTGTCTCGGTATGGTAACCCTCGAGTTTGCCATGACAACTCGTAATCGGTCATGGCAGTTCTGCCATGGGTGAGGAAGTTCATTACATAACAAGCAGCTGTAATTATATAATTGAAATAGATATAAATGTGATTCAGGTTTCATGTAGCTCCATGCAATGAGATATTTCATTTAATAGCAAACACTATACATTTACTCAATAGTACATTATATTATGAGAAAAGAAACCCTTTTTTGGTATGTAAATTAGCAACTAGAAGTCAACAAATGTCAAATCTGTGAAGGCCCAATATCGAAATTTGTTTCTTTCATAATTTTATATGGACAGATAGGCAGGCAGGCAGGCAGGAAGGCAGGCAGGCAGGCAGGCAGGCAGGCAGGCAGGCAGGCAGGCAGGCAGGCAGGCAGGCAGGCAGGCAGGCAGGCAGGCAGGCAGGCAGGCAGGCAGGCAGGCAGGCAGGCAGGCAGGCAGGCAGGCAGGCAGGCAGGCAGGCAGGCAGGCAGGCAGGCAGGCAGGCAGGCAGGCAGGCAGGCAGGCAGGCAGGCAGGCAGGCAGGCAGGCAGGCAGGCAGGCAGGCAGGCAGGCAGGCAGGCAGGCAGGCAGGCAGGCAGGCAGGCAGGCAGGCAGGCAGGCAGGCAGGCAGGCAGGCAGGCAGGCAGGCAGGCAGGCAGGCAGGCAGGCAGGCAGGCAGGCAGGCAGGCAGGCAGGCAGGCAGGCAGGCAGGCAAGAGTTGTCCAAGTACACTAATGGCACTTTTAGCCTAACAAACCCACAGGAAAAGGTTTGAATTGAAATAACCACACTCAGTAGAGAGTACCCAATCAAATGTAATTCAAGCTTCTTCATTACCAGAAGTGCTAGTGAAAAACTCATGACTCAAGACCAGTTTAACTAGATGGATTCAGTCAAAATCACTATTTTTTATAACTACTTTCAGCAATCAAAAAAAAAATCACTACAAAACACCAACACTAACCATATTTAGAATTCCAACCATATATTATAAAATTCTAATTGGTAGATATTACAACTTTTCCTTTACAATTGGAATAGAAATTTCCCCATTGGATTCTTGTATGAATGCACATCCAGCCAGAAACTCTCTATGCTGCTGGTGCCCTAGGACAATTGCTTAATCATGGGTTTGTTAAACTTCAGATCTTTCTGGAGTGAAATATCTTATGGAAATGATTGTTGACACAGATATTCTCTATTCTTTCCAAGTGTAGCTTGCACTAATAGTGTTAATTGGAATGGAGATGTCCTGGCGAGGAGCTTAATTAATTATTCAGCCTTATGAATAACTTCCTCAGAAACTTGAAAAAATTCTTTCAGTCTCATCTTCTTCTGCGTGGGCTGTTGGCATGGTACAACTTCGTCTGGAATCACAGACTCCTGCCAACTAACTTTTGAGATTTTTGGCAATTTCCCAATCAGACCTTTTCCCTCCCTATTTGTTTCCAAATTTCAATAATTGTGGAAAACTGCTCAGGACATCTCCATATTCTCCAGAGATCAGCCTCCATTAAATAGGTTAGCTTCACACCAATGGACATGACAATATAACACAATAATAAATCATTTAATGTTAAATCACTTAATTACAAGTACATGCTTGAATGTGTGTCCAAGTATGCATCCTCCTACTCAGGCCAGTAATGTACATATAAAAAATCAACTCAATAAATAACAAATGGAATTTGTGCATGCTGAATAGGAATAGTGAAATCCATGCTGAGATAATATGCTTTCAATTGTACTTCTTTTTCTATGACCATTTTTTGAAAAAAGTATATACAATATTGGGAGCTATATTTTCTTTCTCACCAATGGAAAGGGGAAAAAATTGTTAGTTACAAAGTTGACACTATCATTTTTATTCAGTTTTAGCACTTCACCAGCACTTTGGAGGGGGGGGGGGAGGGGGTGTGGAGGAACAGAATATAAACTGAACTTAGAAAAATGAAACTTTACAGCACAGATATTTCATATACTTCAGACAACTTCATACATTAATTTTTGCATATGAATGAACGTTCATACATGTGCAAGTATGAAAAATACACACTACTCATGACATTCACACGCACGATGGGGATGTGGTCCCACTTACACTGCCTACCACATCCATTGTCTTACATTGGGTCAATTTTGGAGCAGTAGTTGGAGAACGACATTGCTGTGTCCCACTATCCCCTGGAAATTTGTCTGTGACTTCCACCTTGTCATCTGTAATATCTTCTTCGATCATAGCGTGCACATCCTCACCTGTTAAAATTAACAATGATAGATCATGTAAACATCATATGGAACACAACTTGGTATAAAATGAAAAATTAGTAACTATAAAGTGCTTGAATTATAAACTAGGTCCACTTCAACACCATAGTTAAAGTAATTATTATCTGGTTAATCATTGTTTCTTCAATCTATTAGCTAATTCTATTCTCACTAAATAAATATTTGGGTTATTAAAAAAGAAGAGGCATGGTTGTCCAGCTAAAACTAGATAAATCCTGCTAAATTCAACTGATTGTCCTACTAAAAGTTTTCACCAGGTTGGCAAGTCTGATCACCAGCACAAAAAAATTATACAAACCAGATTCTTGGCTCCCCTGAACCTAAAAAGATATATTTCTCTGCACAACTGTCTAGATTTTTTAAAAACCTATATTTCAACATTATACTGAAAATATTTTTATAGCATGGATAAAAAGGAATTCATAAGCTGTGTCAGGATTGTCTTCATTTGGAATATTTACAAGGCAAGCAGTAAAAAAAAATGGGATTGATAAAAAAAAAGTGAGCAGTCATGCAAAGCTTCTTACTAATTCCAAAGATTTTTTACAAGATTCATCCAACAAGAAAAATTATTCAAATATCTTATTTGCAAAATCTACTCTTGTGATCTTCCACTGGACAAAATTGTTCATGTGACTTCAGGAAAGTAACATAAAATGCTATGTACAGGTGTATTTTGTATCATTTATATAACCACCACTAATATCTGTTCTATGTAGGATTATCACTACTTAGCAAAGCCTTATGCATGTTTACTAATCCTGCCATGACTCATGGATCATTTTTAAAATAGGTGATTTCAGAGCTGCACTTCATCTCTAAAATGCAATGAAGAGTGATGACAGAAAGATTGTCATCCACACAGTAGAGAGTGATTTCATAGTCATCATTTTTGGCTTGTTTTCACATTTCCATCCAGATTCTAATATTGGAGTTACTTTTGGCTCAGGAAAGTTTTCAGTTACTATCGTATCAACATTAACAGTTAAGCCCTGGGTTCTGACTCCTGAAAAGTTTAAGCTTTACCTTCTCTTTTTATGCATTCAACAGTAGAAATAATACATTACAGCTTCTGGAAGAGGGGGAAAAAACAGTGTGGGAAACTGGAAAACTTATTCAGAGGCTTTCACAGATTACCAGTGAGTTATGCCGCAATCATGTCACCCATTTGCAGTGAACACAACATTGTTTGCAATAATGGAACATTTTACGAGTGTACTCCATGACAAGACTACTGTCCTCACCTAGTGTGAATGAAGTGAGACAGGACCTTCTGTCAAAGACATCAAAAATGATGGAACATTCTCCTCCCAATCAAGTAAAAGTTCAATATTTTTTGCTATACTTCACATTAATAATTGTACTGTGTAATGGCTTACTTGCAGGCTGTATTGCTACAACATTGCAACAGAGCAATGTACAAGTCCAGTAATTGGATTACCAGTGGTCAGAATGAACTAAATTCACCATTACCTGATCAATATGGCTGGAAATATTTTAAAATGTTGGGTAGACACTTCTCCCTAAAGTAGCAAAACCCAGCAAAGAATAACCGATCTATGGTTGTAACTACATGCCTATGCTGCAGAAAGTGTAGATGTAGTGAAGCAGGATTTCCTCATGCTAATTTATGCTAACGTGGTGGGAAATTTGACATTCTTAGTTAAAACGGAAATATATTACTATTTTTTAGGCATTAACATTTCCATGTATCAAAAAGTACTAAGAGCACAAGTGTGTGTGGGTGTGCATGTGGGCATGCATGTGTGTATGCATGCATGTGTATGTGCATGTACATGTGCTTATGAGGGCATCACTAATTTCAATGCTAAAAGTTGCTGGATTATAATTGGTCTGAATTAGCAAAATTATTATGGTAACAAATTTTTAAACTATAGAATGCCTGTGTAAATTTTGATGCTGAAGTCCGCCCTCTAAAATGCTTTTTGCTTTAAAACTTCATACGTGAAGTGTGGACAGACACCCTTATAAGCATGCCAGAATCGTAATGTAATATACATTTGAGTAGTACTCCATTAATTATAAATTAAATTGAATCATAAACATAATTAGTGGTTATGTGGTTTCCTGGGACATTTTGCATCATTACACATTAGATCTGGCTAAAACATGCTGAAATTAATAGCTGTGTGTGCGCATGCCTGATAACCAACACTAAATAGCTAAACTGAAAATGGTTACACGGCATCAAATGTGTAATGGTTCTTCAACTATCAATGCTGGAACATTTTAACCTCAGAGCTCAAATAGCTAGATCAAACAGGAAAGGGTTGAACAATATCGAAACATATCAGGGCTGACCAACACAGCAGAGACCAGATAAATCGGCGCACTGCTATACTGCCCTTGTGAAGAGGCTGAAGACATACTAGGCTCCACAGGCATAACCTCAGAGGACAGGGAAGTATATGATACTTTTGTGAACAGGTTGGAATGATTTTTCTGAGTGAGAATAAAAATATTACTTCCAAATGTGGAAACTTCAAAAAATACGATCAGAATGGGAAAGAGATGGAGATCTCTATCATTGCCCTCTACAGCCTTTACACACGACTGTTAGTATGTAGCAGTGCAGGAAGAGCTACCCAGAGATGGTATTGTGGTTGGCATCAGGGATAAAAAAAAATTCATCAAGCAGGAAAATTGCTAACATTGGTCCAAAAACATTCCCTGACTCATAACTATGGGAATCCACCCCAAGATTACCACTAACTGACTAACTTCAGTGGTGGGTTGATCAACAGAAACACCAAATTCAAACATAATCTTTTATGAATTCAAAACTTAACCTGCTGACACATCCACTCATTAAAAAATAATAATAAAATTAAACTTAATTCTTTTTTATTTAATTTTAAATAAAATAAAATTTAAAAAATTAAAATAGGAAAGAAAAAAAAATGATTCTACCATTTCATAAACACTTTCTACTTAACTCAATATTGAATTACAAGGGTATGGTCAATACCGCTATGACCTGGCATATTAAAATTACAAGGTTGAAGATATAATGGGTGTAAATACGTTAATGGGATGCCTCCAAATTTTAAAACAATTCTACATCAGCCCCCTACTTTTTGAAAGTTGTCTATATGCCTGCTTTCACTACAACTGGCTACGTTGTTGTAGCATATGCATGTATGCTCATACATGTGTAAGTGTGAAAAAGGAGACATCATTCAATACATTCATGTGTTGCATAGCAAGAGGGGTAATGGTCTCACTTAAGATTGTCTGCATGTTTACTGTCTTACAAGTAGCTGCTGCCCCAGCAACAGTCGAAGGATTCTGTTGATGTAACGTAAAATCCTTTGACAATATTTTTACATCATCCATCTCAGGCTCTGCATCATCTGCTTCAATCCTAGCACACACAGCCTCAGACTCCATTTCACCTTGCTGGAGACAATGCAGAATTTGTTCTCCATCAGACCTGGTCACCAACACCACAGGAAGATGAATCTCCTCCAGATTGCAGGTGAGGTCGGAACTAAGGTTGTAATCATCAGATGTGTTAATGAGCACCACCGCTTTAGAGAAGTTCTCCTTGAAGGCTTCCAGCAAAGTAGCCAGGTGTTTAACTCCCTGCAACTGAAGGCAACAGATGTTCTCTCTTTCACAATGCTCTTCCACAAGCAATTGCCAGTCAACCAGTGAACATATTTTGGTTCCGGGTAAGAAAACGTAAGAGAAATTCTGGGCAGCACAGTTGACATTTCTTCTCACCTTAAGACCTGCAAATTTAGATGATAAATTAAAAATATATATATTAAGAGAGGGAAGGTGAGAGGGAAGAAAAGAGAGAATGAGAGAGTGTGAGAAAGAGAAGAAAGTTAAACTTTAGAGACATGCCACATCTACACTCTACTAGTTAGTTTACAAGATAAGATTATTTTAAATATTGTGGAATGGTAGAAAATTGCAAAGCACAGCCATGGCAATACTGTCCCGAACATGGCAAATCTTTCACCGATCATGACAATGTGAATTGGCCCTGGCAACTCTGACTCGAGTGAGGAAAATTCACTATATTGTAAACCGATCCCTTCCAAAGATTTGGTGTCAATTACTTATCCAGTTTGCAACACAACTCATCCTATATACATCCTCTCTCATTCCATTGTGATGTATTCTAGTGCACTTAATTTGTTATAATGCTGATCCAATGTATTTCAATGTCTCGCAATCTAGATTGAGTGTCCTCAAATTTTCTAACCCAGTTTGCACATCATTTCAACTATTCCTGATTGTGATGCAGAAGAAGTGCCCCCATGATTACTTTAACCTCGCAACCAGGAGTCCAGATAGTCTGTTCCACTGGTCTGGATGCTAAGAAGAGCATCAGGAAAGACAGGGTCTGCTCTCAGCATGTTTGGGGACAGCAAGTTCTAGCCTGCACTTTGGATTCAAGTTTATCCATACGGTACACCAAAAACCACTAGAAAAATTATGGGTGGTCTATGATGCCACTGCATGTTCCAGAGTTCTAAGCACTACCTGTTCAACAACCTCTTACCAGTTAAGTAAATCCACCTGTTCAGTAGAGAAGAGATTCGATTCTGGGTTACTGGACAGATAATTTGTATCTGATAACCCAATGAAGTATCCCTATATTTACCAGCTACAGTGCTATCTAATTATTGGTGGACACCTAAGAATCAAGAATAGTCAATCCTGATGTCAAGAATGGTTAGAGAACTACAACTATTGGACGATACCAGGAAGATTTTTTGGTCTTTCTGGATGAACTGTCAGCTGAAGTTAGCATACTGCGGCTAAAATAGGAACAGTGAAATCCATGCTGAGATAATACACTTTCAATTATAGTTCTTTTTTATGACTATTTTTGGAAAAAAGTCAATATATATATATATATATATATATATATTGGGAGCTCTATTTCTTTTCTCACCAATGGAAAAGGGAAAAAATTGTTAGTTACAAAGTTGACACTATCATTTTTATTCAGTTTTGGCACTTCACCAACACTTAGGGGGGGGGGGGGGGGAAGGGTGGAGGAACAGAATATAAACTGAACTTAGAACAATGGAACTTTACAGCACAGATATTTCATGTATTCAGATAACTTCACACATTGACACTATTCATTACATTCACACGCACGATGGGGATGTGGTCCCACTTACACTGCCTACCACATCCATTGTCTTACATTGGGTCAATTTTGGAGCAGTAGTTGGAGAACGACATTGCTGTGTCCCACTATCCCCTGGAAATTTGTCTGTGACTTCCACCTTGTCATCTGTAATATCTTCTTCGATCATAGCGTGCACATCCTCGCCTGTTAAAATTAACAATGATAGATCATGTAAACATCATATGGAACACAACTTGGTATAAAATGAAAAATTAGTAACTATAAAGTGCTTGAACTATAAACTAGGTCCACTTCAACACCATAGTTAAAGTAATTATTATCTGATTAATCATTGTTTCTTCAATCTATTAGCTAATTCTATTCTCACTAAATAAATATTTAGGTTATTAAGAAAGAAGAGGCATGGTTGTCCAGCTAAAACTAGATAAATCCTGCTAAATTCAACTGATTGCCCTACTAAAAGTTTTCACCAGGTTGGCAAGTCTAATCACTAGCAAACCAGATTCCTGGCTCATCTGTGTTTTTTGTTTGAAAAAAAAAAATGTTTTTTCCATGTCGCTGAGGTACTTTTTTTTCTGGTGATTTAGGAAGGGAAATGTACGTATTTGATGAAAGTGCAGTTTCTCTGAGTGTAACAACAGCTCGGGTTAATCTCAGTAACCAGACCCTTTACCAAATGTGCCTGGCTAGTGAGACTGAGCTGAGTATATTTACCAAAGATGCACTGTGCTTGAGAGACAAAAAAAATTACAAGGTAAAAAAGGAGGCAGGTGATTGGCACAAGAACATCAACTGCTAAAGGGTGGAAGGATTCCATTCAGAAAGAAGTGAAGAAAATATTACAGAGCTCATCAACATAGCAACCCTACTTGGCCATTCTCCATTGGATCTGTCAAGTTCAGTTTGGCATATCATGTTTTTGGTTTGCAAACACTATGTTCATGAATTGAATCATTCATATCGTGTGTTTGAATTTGGAGATTGGTCGATTGAATTGGATCTGTTTGGCTCAGGCATACCACCATCGTTTTACAAGCAGTTATCCTCTTTTGGTGGTATTTGTGCATTTGTTGCTAACACCATGACATAGTGTTGGTGATTGTTTTGTCCTTGGGTACAATTGTACATATTTAATAAATTTGGTGTTGTGTTTGACAACCACTCCATGCTTACGATTGCATCATTATCCACAAATATATTTCTGGCCCGGGCAATGCCAGGTATATTTTTTAGTGTACATATAGTTAGCTCCATCATAGGTAGATTCAAAATCACAAAAATCTTTGAATTGTAAAAATAAAAGCACATAGTGCAGACCCTTATCCCTCTATAGTTTGTGGTGTGCATTATCTAGGCTCCCTTGTGCCATACCAATTAATTGGACTAATTGCATAATCTGCTGTAAATCTGATCGTGATTTGAGGTGCCCACAGGGTACTTTTTAAAACTATTGATCACAGGTACACAGTTATTTTTCTGAAGTTTTTAAATAGTTCTATGAGATTGGAAGTATTCCTACTAAGATTAAAGTGGGTAGCTAGTGGTGTGACAGAGTGAGCAAGCTGAGAACAAAGCTAAATGGCACAAATCATGTCGTTTATAATTCAATTCATGAAACACAATGGTGAAACTTCAACGATTGAGCAGAGCAAGTCTAAATATCAAGCTAGTAGTCTTCCTAGTCATTAAGCTTGTATTTTGGACCAAAATTAGACTTGTAAACTTAATCAGTGTTTGATATGGGGTTTACCAGGAGTTATGGAAGATGGCAACAGATTGCAGGACATAGCACTTGTTCATACTTTCTGAAAATAATTTAGTGACAATAGAAGCAAAGCAACATTATAATTGTATGTCAATTCATAAGAATGAGCACTGAAGTATGCAAAGATCCGACTTTATATGCTACTAGTGATACCACTACAGAGAAATACATTCTACAAGCATGAGAATTTACTGAGTTGATTTCTTACATAGAAGGGAGTGTGGAAAATAGTTACCATTATTACTAAACTTTCTACATTATATATGCTTTATGAAAACTATTAAAAAGATTTGGGATAAAAAAAATTATTAATAAAATACAACTATTAGGTCACTTTTTTTTTAATGAATGTCAGGAAGAGGCCTTGTAGAAATTAATTGTGGTCTTTAAAGAGGGTCTGAAAAAGTCACTGAAGGATTCCTCCTATATTTGAACATTATAGTGAAAATATTTTTATAGCATGGATAAAAAAGGAATTCACAAGCTGTGTCAGGATTGTCTTCATTTGGAATATTTACAAGGCAAGCAGTAAAAAAAAATGGGATTAATCAAAAAAAAAGTGAGCAGTCATGCAAAGATTTTTTACAAGATTCATCCAACAAGCAAAATTATTCAAATATCTTATTTGCAAAATCTATTCTTGTGATCTTCCACTGGACAAAATTGTTCATGTGACTTCAGGAAAGTAACATAAAATGATATGTACAGGTGTATTTTGTGTCATTTATATAACCACCACTAATATCTGTTCTATGTAGGATTATCACTACTTAGCAAAACCTTATGCATGTTCACTAATCCTGCTATGACTCATGGATCATTTTTAAAATAGGTGATTTCAGAGCTGCACTTCATCTCTAAAATGCAATGAAGAGTGATGACAGAAAGATTGTCATCCACACAGTAGAGAGTGATGTCATAGTCATCATTTTTGGCTTGTTTTCACATTTCCATCCAGATTCTAATATTGGAGTTACTTTTGGCTCAGGAAAGTTTTCAGTTACTATCGTATCAACATTAACAGTTAAGCCCTGGGTTCTGACTCCTGAAAAGTTTACGCTTTACCTTCTCTTTTTATGCATTCAACAGTAGAAATAATACATTACAGCTTCAAGAAGAGGGGGAAAAAACAGTGTGGGAAACTGGAAAACTTATTCAGAGGCTTTCACAGATTACCTGTGAGTTATGACGCAACCATGTCACCCTTTTGCAGTGAACACAACATTGTTTGCAATATTGGAACATTTTTGACATTGCAACAGAGCAATGTACAAGTCCAGTAATTGGATTACCAGTGGTCAGAATGAACTAAATTCACCATTACCTGATCAATATGGCTGGAAAAATTTTTAAATGTTGGGTAGACACTTCTCCCTGAAGTAGCAAAACCCAGCAGAGAATAACCGATCTATGGTTTAACTACATGCCTATGCTGCAGAAAGTGTAGATGTAGTGAAGCAGGATTTCCTCATGCTAATTTATGCTAACGTGGTGGGAAATTTGACATTCTTAGTTAAAACGGAAATATATTATTATTTTTTAGACATTAACATTTCCATGTATCAAAAAGTACTAAGAGCACAAGTGTGGTGTGCATGTGGGCGTGCGTGTGTGTATGCATGCATGTGTGTGCATGTGCATGTACATATGCTTATGAGCGCATCACTAATTTCAATGCTAAAAGTTGCTGGATTATAATTGGTCTGAATTAGCAAAATTATTATGGCAACACTTTCAAAAAAAATTTTTAACTATAGAGCGCCTGTGTAAAATTTGATGCTGAAGTCCGCCCTGTAACATGCTCTTTGCTTTTAGAACTTCATATGTGAAGTGTGGACAGACAGCCTTATAAGCATGCCAGAATCGTCATGTAATATACATTTGAGTAGTACTCCATTGATTATAAATTAAATTGAATCATAAACATAATTAGTGGTTATGTGGTTTCCTGGGACTTTTTGCATCATTACACATTAGATCTGGCTAAAACATGATGAAAATAATAGCTGTGTGCGTGCATGCCTTATAACCAACAATAAATAGCTAAACAGAAAATTGTTACACGGCATCAAATGTGGAATGGTTCTTCAACTATCACCACTGGAACATTTTAACCTCAGAGCTCAAATAGCTAGATCAAACAGAAAAGGGTTCAACAATATCGAAACATATCAGGGTTGACCAACACAGCAGAGACCAGATAAATCGGCGCACCGCTATACTGCCTTTGTGAAGAGGCTGAAGACATACTAGGCTCCATGGGCATAACCTCAGAGGACAGGGAAGTATATGATACTTTTGTGAACAGGTTGGAATAATTTTTCTGAGTGAGAATAAAAACATTATTTCCGAATGTGGAAACTTCAACAAACAATCAGCATGGGAAAGAGATGGAGATCTCTATCATTGCCCTCTACAGCCTTTATACAGGACTGTGAGTGTGTAGCAGTGCAGGAAGAGCTACCCAGAGATGGTATTGTGGTTGGCATCAGGGATAAAAAAAAATTCATCAAACAGGAAAATTGTTAACATTGGTTTACATTCATAACCAAAAATATTCCCTGACTCATAACTATGGGAATCCACCCCCAAAATTACTACTAACTGACTAACTTCAGTGGTGGGTTGATCAACAGAAACACCAAATTCAAACATAATCTTTTATGAACTCAAAACTTAACCTGCTGACACATCCACTCATTTAAAAAAAAATAATAAAATTAAATTTAATTCTTTCTTTCTTTTTAATATTAAATAAAATAAAATTAGAAAAAGTAAAATAGGAAGGGAAAAAAATGATTCTACCATTTCATAAACACTTTCTACTTAACTCAATATTGAATTACAAGGGTATGGTCAATACCGCTATGACCTGGCATATTAAAATTACAAAGTTGAAGATATAATGGGTGTAAATACATTAATGGGATGCCTCCAAATTTTAAAACAATTCTACATCAGCCCCTACTTTTGAAAGTTATCTATACGCCTGCTTTCACTACAACTGGCTACGTTGTTGTAACATATGCATGTATGCTCATACATGTGTAAGTGTGAAAAAGGAGACATCATTCAATACATTCATGTGTTGCATAGCAAGAGGGGTAATGGTCTCACTTAAGATTGTCTGCATGTTTACTGTCTTACAAGTAGCTGCTGCCCCAGCAACAGTCGAAGGATTCTGTTGATGTATCGTACAATCCTTTGACAATATTTTTACATCATCCATCTCAGGCTCTGCATCATCTGCTTCAATCCTAGCACACACAGCCTCAGACTCCATTTCACCTTGCTGGAGACAATGCAGAATTTGTTCTCCATCAGACCTGGTCACCAACACCACAGGAAGATGAATCTCCTCCAGATCGCAGGTGAGGTCAGAACTAAGGTTGTAATCATCAGATGTGTTAATGAGCACCACTGCTTTAGAGAAGTTCTCCTTGAAGGGCTCCAGCAATGGAGACAGCTGTTCATGTCCCTGTAACATGTGGCAACGAATGTTCTCTCCTTTGACATCCTCTTCCACAAGAATTTGCCAGTCCACTAGTGAAGATTTCTTTGTCGCTGGGAAGAGGGCATACGGAAATGTCTTGACGACACTAGGGTCTTTTTTTCTCACCATGAGACCTGCAAAATTTGATAGGGAGAAAGAATAGAAAAGATGAAAGGAAAAAGGAAGAGAGCCAGCAGAGAGAAAAGATATAATTCTTGGGACCTGCTCTATCTACACCACACAAGTTAGTTGCACAAGATTTAGATACTTCATACTTCGTGGAATATCTAGAATTGCAATGCACAGCCATCACAACTTTACCTCAGCCATCAAGATTCAGAAGTGGTCACAAACATTTATGAAAGTTCCTATATATGGGTGTGGTACCCATATCCGAAAATCACACATTACCACAGTGGTTGAATATGATCCAGTCCATGTAAAAAGGTTTGGCCTACTACCATTTTTGGGATTTTTAGCTTGAGATTCCAACAGGATTATGTATGGCCATGTGAGATTCTGCCTATGTCTCTTTCACAGTCAATGATGTGTGATCTTGCTAAATTATAGATGTCAAGCCCATGGGTTTATACCAAGCACCATTCTTTTGCATTATAGACTCATAAACCCACAGAAAGAGGTATTGCCAGGTGGTCCAATTTTTTGGGGGCTAAAAAAACCATCCTAGGTGTAATCTTTATCTAGCGTGAAAAGTGAGTTTCATTTCATTTGGTGTTGCAATGATAAAGTGAATATACACATCTACCAATGTACAATCCAGGAAGAAGTGGAACCTAGAAGCTTTTGATTGGTAAACCTTAGCCTTAACCATTTAATCATGGTATATTTTCTTAAATTTCCCACATTTCCAAATATATATATACCGACCGACCGACCGACCGACCGACCGACCGACCGACCGACCGACCGACCGACCGACCGACCGACCGACCGACCGACCGACCGACCGACCGACCGACCGACCGACCGACCGACCGACCGACCGACCGACCGACCGACCGACCGACCGACCGACCGACCGACCGACCGACCGACCGACCGACCGACCGACCGACCGACCGACCGACCGACCGACCGACCGGATGTAGTAAATAATTGAATCACACCCATAGTCACACCCACAGTTGATAATAAAACTTTTCTGGTCACATGGAGAACACATGCTATGTTTCAGCTTCATCGGTTCTAGGCAATGAAAACAACTTCTGTGGGTATGGCTACCACAAAACCTCACACATTGCCACCCTATCCAAATGAAACCTCTCAAGGACTTGTAGTGAAGTGCTCTAATCAATTCCTGAAAATTTCGTGAACATCACTCCAGCAATTATGAAGGAAATAGAATCATGGTATGCACACAAAAATAATGAATTACTATGGAGAAACCCGCCCTACAAGTGGTTTTTCCGATGTAGTTAAAAATTGCCTAAACTGCTTGTTATATTTTGTTGGTATTTATCACTTGACTTTTCCCCACCTCTTTGAAAAAGGCATTGACACTGGTATACTTCTGTTTGGATGCTCTGCTTAATAAATGTTGAAACTTTTGGAAAGGCGAAGTATTTTATGGCCTGTGAGTTGGTTCAGAATGTTCTTGTGATATTAACCAAATCAGCTGAAGCCTCTCTAAGTATTAAATGTTGGTTGACTAGCTTTTTAAGCACGCACACACCCAATGCAATTTATCGAGCTGCCATCACATGTCAAGAGCACAAGACATAGTCAGGGTGCCTGGCACTAATCAGGCACTATGAGACAGTGAAAGCAAACTCCTGGAGCCAGGTTAGGAGCTCACAGGAGAACTGAACAAGACTATAAGCTTATGGGCAAAAGCACCTAAAGTCCCACCTGAATTCTTAGCTGATTAATAAGCCATGGCCAGTGAATTTGCACCCCAGAAAATTCCAGGTCCCCATCACAGCTGGGTGGACTGGTGTGGGAAGATGTTGAAAGACACGAAAATTTCCTGTCAGGGCTGGGATTGAACTCACAACACTATAGTTATTAATCCAACACATGCACATGCACGCACTCTCTCTCCCTCTGCTTGGAAGAAACCCATGAAAAGTATACTCATTTCATGTTCAGATTCATTTCTGCAGTGGCTGAAAGCACTTTTGATGAAAATCGACCGACATGATCTTTGGGTACCTGGCAGTGATAAAAATGTTCAAAAATTACCCAAGTAATGGAAAAAAAGGGGTTCAAATTTTCCATACTAAAGTCCGAAAAACTGGAGCAGAATGGTTAAATCATTAGATTTGTAAGCAGGTCTGTAGTTGGAACCCAGCCATCATTTCCCCTCTTTTTTTATACTTCTTTCGTTTATTGTTTTTTTTTAATTTCTTTTTTTCTTTTTCCTTTTCTTTCATTTATTCCTTCAGATTCGCTACTTTGCAGCTCTTCTGCAGTATCTTGCTGGTGTCAATGTGCTGCTACCATTCCTGGATTACTGGCAAAATACAGCCTTAATCAAGGAATGGTTGGAAGTTTGTTGAATTAAGTATCACTTTTATTGAGTATTTGCAGCTGCTGTCCCCCTTGTAACATCATTGAAGAGATAGACCCTCACAATTTTGAGGCTAAGTTTTCTTTATGAATATTGGACCAAAAAATTCCAAAAAATATATATATACCAGGTCATGCATCAAGGATAACAAAATAAGGCAATAAATTTTTTAAAATTTTACATTTCCATTTCAGTTACCCTTTAATTTAACCAGATTAAGAACGCCCTTTCACTTTTTAATGAATATCAGGAAGAGTCCGATGGATAAAGTGTGCTGTGATATTTGAAGTAAAGATAATATGAATAAGTTACTGAAGGATTCCTTCTGTACTTGAAGATTATAGAGAAAGTGTTTCTATTCCATGTATAAAAAGGGATTCATAAGCTGTGACAGGATTGTAATAATTTGGAATGTTAATCAGGCAAGTAGTCTGAAAAATGAGTTCGCCCCAAAAGAAAGTGAGTAGTCATGCAAAGCTTCCTACTAATTCCAAAGATTTTTTACAAGAATCGATTAATAAGCAAAATTATTTGAATATCTTTCTTGCAAAATCTTTTCTTGTGATTTTCCATCAGACAAAATGGTTTGTGTGACTTCAGGTACACTGTAACAGTAATATATAATGCTATGTTCATATGTATTTTGTATCATTTATATCACCACCACTAATATCTGTTCTATTCAAGATTATCAATACTAAGAAAAGCTTCATGTTTGTCCACAAATCCTGCCACTAAATCATGATATCATGAAAAAAGCTGATTCCAGAACTGCAATTCATCTCTACAATAAAATGAAGGGTGGTGACAAAGAGATAGTCATCCACACAGGAGATATTGACATCATAGTTATCCTTCTTGGCTTGTTTCATATAAACACTATCGGTTAAGCTCTGGGTTCCGACTCCTGAGAAGTCTATGCTCTACCTCATTTTTCACACATTCACCAGTGGCAATAGCACATTACAGTTTCTGGGTAAGGACACAAAAATAATGTGGGAAGCTGGAAAACCTATCCAGAAGTTATTACAGATTTCTTGGAATTATGCAGCAAGCATGTCACCCATTTGCAGTGAACACAACATTGTTTGCAATATTGGAACATTTTACGTGTGTACTCTACGACAAAACCACTGTCCTCACCAATGTGAATGAAATGAGACAGAACCTTCTCTTGAAGAAATCTGAAATGATGGAACGTATTCCTCCCACTCAAGTAAAGTTTAATATTCCTCTCTATACTTCACATAAGTAATTGTAATGCTCAATGGCTTACTTGCAGGCTTTGTTGATGAAACATTGAAACAAAACAGTGTACAAGTCCAGTAATTGGATTACCAGTAATCAGAATGAACAAAATTCACCATTACCTGATCAATGTGGCTGGCTAAAAATAAGGAATGTCTGGGTACCAGTATGGACACTTTTACCTGAAGTAGCAAAGTCTAGCAGAGAATTACTAACATATGGTTAAAAAGCTACATATCTATGCTCCAGAAAGTGCAGATGTAGAGAAGCAAGACTTCATCATGCTGGTCTATGCTAATGTGGTGGAAAATTTGACAAATTTAGTTAAAATGGAGATATATTGTACTTGATTTTGGCGTTAATAGTTCCATGCAGCAAAAAGTGCTAAGAGTACTTAAAATTATATATATTTGCTTGTGTTTATCGCTAATTCCCATACAAAGAGTGGCTGGATGGTAATTGATCCAAATGAACCAAACCATTACGGCAGCACTTCCAATTCCTTTTAAGTATAGAAGGTCTATGTAAAAATTTTTATGCTAAAGTTAGCCCTATAACATCCTTTTTGCTTTGGGACTTCATACATCAAGAGTGGACACCATTGTGGCATGCCAGAAATGCCATGTTTATACATGTGAGTAATACTCTATTCATTATAAACTATATTGGATCATAGCCATAATTAGTGGTTATGTGGTTTCCTGTGATTTTATGCATCATTAGGTCTGGCCAAAAAATGCTGAAAAGCATAGTTTGTGTGTGTGTGCATGACTGATATAATAACTAACACTAAATAGCTAAACTGACAAATTATTACATGGCATCAGATGTGGGATGGTTCTTCAACTATCACCACTGGAACATTTTAACTTCAGAGCTCGAATAGCTAGATCAAACGGAAAAGGTTTGAGCAATATCAAAGCATGTCAGGATTGATCAACACAGCAGAGACCAGATAAATCAGGGCACTGCTATACTGCCTTTGTGAAGAGGCTGAAGACATACTAGGCTCCACGGGCATAACCTCAGAGGACAGGGAAGTATATGATACTTTTGTGAACAGGTTGGAATAATTTTTCTGAGTGAGAATAAAAACATTATTACCGAACATGCACACTTCAACAAACACCATCAGATGGAAAGCTATATCACTGCCCTCTACTACCTTTATACAGGATGGTGAGTGTGGAGCAGTGAAGGAGGAGGTGCTCAGAGATTGTATTGTGATTATCATCAGGGATAAAGAATTATCAGAAAACATTAGACGAATCCAGATTTTATCTTAGATAGTGCTAGAGGCCAGAAAGAGGCTGTGTGAGAACAAGGTAACATCTCAAGGGAGTAACTTGAGGTTGAATTATGGTGGTTCATCAAAAGGGACCTCACAAGAGGAGAAGGAACCACAAAATTGTGGGAAAGCACCACATCACCACAGAGGAAGAGCTGGTGGTAAGCCTATTCAGAAATACCAAGTGTGTGTTCAACATATGGTAAATGAGGCATGACATTCACATGATAGATAAATGTCATGCAGCTAATGCAAGATGTCAAATGAGTATTTAGAAAAATTATTTTAGTGCACAGTGCTACACCAAAGCAGCTGTGACACATGAGCTTACTGAAGATATAGTGCGCCTTACCACAGTTGACACAGCTACCTTGAACAAAACGTCCTCCTGGTGCATTTTCCATTTCTCTAAAAAGCACAAAAGTTTTGTTCTTAGTGGACTCTGGCGAAGAGGTGACTGTCATACCCCAGGAAACACATGAATCACTGAAAGGGTACACAAATTCATTGGAGAATTCGTCACATAAGTTTTATGATCCAGCATGCCAACCGCTTTGATAATTAGGTCAGTCCCTTTCTAATTACTCAAAGGCAGAAAATATCAACAGCGTTTTTGTGGTAAATAGTTTAAACAGTGAGTAGCTTGATTTCTAGAAATATTAGTAAAACACATTTCAAGCATTTGTGCTGCTCAGAGTGATGAAGAGGGGTACTCAATGAAGCAAAAGTTATTTAACATTACAAGTGGTCACCCTGACAACAAAAATGACCACATTGACATCAAAATTGGACACATTGACATCAACAGTGGACACTGAGCAATTAAAAAAAATGTCTGCAATGAGGGAGATTGTTTTCATACAAAATACACCCTAGTAAATCATTATCAGAAAAAAAGCCTTCAGGCTTTGAGTTTCAGTTCAAAGTTCCCACAAATACTCAACATGGAAATGCTGACTCAACTTTCGGTGAAAATGTGTTGTAACTTGAGAACTAAGGTAAATTATTCTGTTTTCACGTGGAGAAGCAGTAAGCCTTAATGTCAGTGAATTGGTTCATTTGAGATGTATTGGTGTGGTTTTAGATATGCAAGGACAACTGGAGGGAGAGCAACATAAAGAAAAGTGCTCTGTTGAACCTGAAAGGCTTCTGGTTTCTTTTAATGGTTGACATGCTTCCCTTTCTTTTTTTCTGTTATTCCATTTTTGGATAATTCTGTTGTGCTGTAGCAAATACACATACAGGAACACAAAGGCATGCCCGAACACATACAAAATACACTTGCATGCCCCACCCTCACACACCCATCCACCCACCAACTACATATGCACGCACGCACGCACACACACGCATGCACGCACATGCACGCGCACACGCGCGCACACACACACACACACACACACACACACACACACACACACACACACACACACACACACACACACACACACACACACACACACACACACACACACACACACACACACACACACACACACACACACACACACACACACACAGAGAGAGAGAGAGAGAGAGAGAGATAAAAGTCAAATTATAGCATGATATAGTAGGACAAACATATCTACATATTATACATGGTCCATCTATGACAACTGTGACTCCCACCTATGACTAAACTGAATGATTGTAGAGTTTCCTTCTTTTTCTGTACCTGTCTAAGAAATTTATTTTGGGTTCCTGTAACCTTGATGCACTTTCTTTCTTTTTTTTCCTTTCTAAGTTGATCAGTTCTAGTTCTGAATTTGTGTATGAGCCAAGTCAGCATAGAAGTTGCAAGATGCTTCAGATATGCAATGCCAAGCTCACATTCCTGATAAATTTGTAATTTCACAACACTCATCTTATCAAATGTATAAAAATGAAAGTCTATATGTATGTATGTCCCAGAATCACAGCCAAATGGCTGAATGGATTTTGATGAAACTTTGCAGGTAAGATCCTTGGGGACCTAGCTAGGTTTATCACCCCAAAGAATCTTAAATGTGATACCACTGGTGGGAAAAAATGGAATTCTAACTTTCCATTTAAAAAAGCCTTAAAACCATGGTTCAGTGGTTAAAGCACAGGTTTCTCAAGCTGAAAATCAGTGGTTTAAACTTGGATTACATTGCTTTTTTTCCTTTTCTTTTTTTCCCCTTTTCTTTTTCGTCCTTTCCTTCCTACATTTTTCTTTCCCCCTCCCCCTCCCCCTCCCCCTCCCCCTTTCCTTTCTTCCTTTTCCCCTTTTCCCTACAAATTCTGACATGCCAAATGTTTAAAAAAAAACATTTGAAAATTTGTGGGTTAAATAGAGAACAGTCAGACATATTCACACAGAATTTCTGTTACATACTGAAAAAGAAATCCTTCAAGTTCATGAGGATGCTATCCATAAGGTTGCAGAAAGAATCAAACTCCTTACCAGGACATCCCCATTATAATTGCCACTGTTCTTGCAAACTACACCTGAAAAGAGAATATCTGTGTTCTCTCCACCTTTCTTTCCATAAAACCTCTCATCCCAGGAAGAACTAGAGTCTTAAGCCTTGTTCATAATTTACACAACCCATGGAATTGCATAGTGAGCATTCACTCATTACTTTTTGTTATGTATAATGTGAACTGAAAAACTTGTCAAACGAAATGCAATGCTTTCAATCCCTGGATTAGACTGGAGTTTATTAGATGCTATCTACCCCAATTTTGAACATTTCATCTTGTTTTTCAAAAGAAATGAATATGGACAAGCTGATTGAGTTAATAACATCTCTCCTTTGCATCTGGGATGTGAGTAGCAAGCATTATAACCACTGTGGGCAAGACACAATGCTTGGGGGAAAGTTGTAGGAGTAAGAGGGTGCCATTAATGTCCAAGATAACTTTCAGCAATATTTCTTGCCTTTTTTCCAGTTATAGACCAATCAGCCAAAATTACTTTTAATTTAAATTAAAAGGAAACTGAAAACTAGAAACAATCTATGGACCCCATTTAGGGTATTAGAGTGACAATCTTTTACATACTCCTTTGTAGGTTAAGTGTATTGCTCCAGCAGTTGTAAGAAGAAATTAGGGGTGTGAAATTCTATTATTTAAGACACCTCCCACATTCCTAATTACCTATTACAAGTTGGAGTAGTACACTTACCTTATAAACCACATTATGTAAAAAATACTCTCTGGTCACTCTAAAATACCCTAAATAAGGTAAGCCAAAATCAACCTTGTACAACAGCAACTCAGTAATATATGTATTTGCTAGTGGGGGTTCCATCCCTAGATGGCTTCAGTTCTTGTTTTTATTTTAAATCAAACTCATCTTGGCCAATAATCTGTACCTTGGACAATATCCAACTCCATTGCTTCTACAACAACTTTTTCCCATACATTCTTTCTTCCCCTCAGGTTGTACAAAGCTACATGCATCTCAGATGCAAAGGAGAGATCTTATGACTCAATTAGCTTGTCTACACCCATCTTCTTCTGAAAAACTAAGTGCAAAGTTCAAAATTAGGGTGGGTAGCAATGCTATTCATCAATGGAATAGAATTACAGTCTAATCAACTGGTTAAAAGGATTTAACTGGGTTTGATTAGTTTTTCAGTTCACAATACATCAAAAACAAAGCAATGCTATTGAATGTGTTCAATTTGTTGTGTAAATTGTTAACCAGGCGTAAGTGTCCCAGGCATAAGTGTCCCATGCATGACCAAGGAGCTAGCCTCAGACACCAGCAGCAGAGAATTTCTGGCTGTATGTGCATCCATACAATGATCGAAACCACATGGTCTAAAATGGTGCAATGAGAGTATTCAATTATGTTTCATGTTGCCATTTTCTTGGGCAACAAAGATGCAACTGATAATGCTGGTTGCTCACTTACTTATGGAGCCGCTGTCAATTGATTGAAACCACAAGGTTTAGAAATAGTGCTTAAGTGGTTTCAATCATGTTTCATGTTGCTGCCATTGATCCTGCAAAGCAGGGTATACCTGATAATCCAATCTATAAAAATGATAGTATTTACACATGTATGTCCTAGCATCATGGCCAAATGGTTGAATGGATTTGGATGAAACTTTGCAATTATGAACCTTGGGTACCTGGCAAGGTTTTACTTCCCAAATAATTCTGAATGGATACTCCTGATTGGGGGGGGGGGGGAAATAAATTCAATTTTTTCAGTGAAAAAGCATAAAAATTGGTCATTAGTTAGAATCTTCCAGGGAAATAATACAAAAAAGAGCCTACAGATCCATGGTCCAATGGTTATGGCACAGGTCTATAAATCCAGAAATCATGTTCTTTTTCTTTGTATTTTCATATCTTCCTTAGAATCTTTTTATCCTTCAATCCCTTCATCTTCCCCTCCTTCCTTTTTCTTCCATTTTTTCTTCTTTCTCTCTATATTTTTCACCTTGGTTTATACTAACTTTGTTTATTCTTAATATGCAAACTAATTACATTACTAATACTTGGTATTTAAAAAAAAAAATACCAGAATTATCTTTGTAATGTGAATCAGACTCCACGTTTTTTAAATTTCCTTTTTGGTTTGATTGTGAGGCTTTGTGAGCAGATAGGTAATGAACAAACAATCTAAAAATTACAGTTGCAAGCCCAAGTAACAAATAGCTGCCAAAGCATGGCAAATCAGGAACAAAGTAGAAAAAGGGAAGGCATAAGGGGAAAAAATTCCCAAAAAATACGAACCCTGTTGGGGCTTGAACCCACAACACGAAGCTCTGATTCTCAATTGTTGGTGAAGCCACAGCAGTTGTTTGTTTTTTTTATACCACTCACACATACCAACACCCACATCTCTTTCCTTTATGCCAATAGATGTTATATGTATACCTATATATATTTATGTACCTATTCATTCATTTTCTATAAACCAATACATATATATTATATATATATATATATATATATATATATATATACTAGCAGCATTTACCCAGTGTTATCTGACCAATGTCAACTTGAAACGTAATAGAAATTATCAAATTTTGGCTTGGTTGGTTCTTTAATTAGCTTTTATAAGTCAAAACAATTTCCTGTGGGTGTGGTTACAACCTAATCACACCCATTCGTACACCTTCATGCAGTTAATATGCTAATTAAAGCAGGTAAAAATCAACTGACAGTAAAATGGAATGAGATAGTCTGCTTCGTTGAATGTTGTTCATTACATTTACAAGTTATTCAAATTCAGGAGCAACAGAATATGACTTGCATTAATCAGAAATACGAGGAGAATGGTTTTAAAAAATCATCAATGAAAGGTTAACCCTTTCCATACATAGGACAATACATAGTTCAAAATTCATGAATTAAGTAACCATTACAAAAATTTTAGGGAAATGTGTTTATTGCCCCTATATTGTGCAGATGAAGAGGTGGGTCTTGATGACTGATAGTTTTGTGGTTCAATGGAATGTTGAAATAAATAGGACAACCTTAAGCATAGCAATCAATATTTTTCATGAGGAACTATTGTTACGGTTAAAGTAATAGTTTATGCATTGCTATTAATTGCTTGTACATAGTTTAGTCAGTTACTTGTTTGTGGTCACCAGAGGTTGGAGGACACAAAAAATATAAAAACTTCATGCAACCTCATGGTCTGAGTGATACTCAATTAGAACTGCAGTTATAATTTAAGAATAGAGTTGACTGCATTTCGATATCTTGTTGATTGACTGATTGAAATTTTGTCAATAGCATCGTGTACAAACTTAATATCAAAAAGTCAACCGTTTACAAGTATTGCTAATGTGATTGGAAGCAGATTTATCTCATTTTTTGGACTGTGAAAACAATATCTCCATTGCTGCTATATAAAATATCATTCTGTTGCTTCTATGCTCTGCAGTACAAGTGAGTCAAATTGCCATAGATAACCATGTGATGTGCAGTTCATAACTTTTCAGACCTCATTCAGAGTTGTTGTTTTCTTCTGTGATAATGTGTGATCGTAGGGTAGAGTCCCACTCATCCTACAGCTTAGTGGTGACCCTTGCCTCAGGCATGAATGGAAGTGTGGATTACCTATCAATTTTGTGGGGAGTTTGCCTCAGGCATGAATGGAAGTGTGAATTGCTTATCAATTTTGTGGGGAGTTGATAATGTGATGGACATGGGGAAGTGACATCAGACCAGCATGGAATATGATAAAGACATTTATCATTGGAAAGCTCTTGAAACAAGTTTTAAGAGATAAAGCACAAGGGAGTTGTAATCAATTCTACCACCTCATATGTTGTGGGTTACTTCCCCCTTCAATCAACTAAAGCACTGTAATCTTGTCCAAACACTTGACTAAATGGTGTCCTCTTTCTTGATCTTTTTTTTAAATTCATACGAAATGCTCAATCAATTCTGAGCAAATAGAGGAATCTGAATCGGGTTTATCAATTCTGAGCAAATAGAGTAATCAGGTATACTTAGTGATTTTGGTGTCTGTTTGTCACAAAACCTGGTCCCTATCTCCTCTGAGATGATTGGATGGATTTGGCTAAAAATCGATGGGGCTAGGAGGGGTGTCAAAATAACCTCCACAGAGATGTGGCAACACTGGTGGGGAGAGGGGGAGGAAAGAAAAAACCTATTTTCCATCAACAAAAAAAACCTGAAAAAATGGTGAAGTGGTAAAGACTTGGGTCTTCCAACCTGAAAGTCCCAGGTTCAATTCCTGGAGGTTCTGATTCTCACTTTTTTTCTCTAAGCCATTTTTTACATGGTTCTTAAAATAATTTTAATCAGATTTATTCCAGGCTTGGAAATAACCAAAATGTGTGGAATTCAGGTGTATTGGAACAGCTGCATAGAAAAGGTTGCATTGCTAAACAATTAGTGCAGCATGCTCTGTGGACTGTCTGTGCCAGCTGTGTGTACCAGGAAAGATGGGAAAAGTTAAAAGATAAGTAGCCCAGCTGCAGAAAGCCTGTACTCATTTGCAATGAGGTAAAAACATTTGGTGAGGAGTAAGTTGCAGCCTCCAGTGACCAAATTGTGAAATATAAATTGATTTTTTTAAATTGACAACTTTTTGCACTTTTTTAGAAGCTCTGCCAGTTCTGTGGCTGCTCTGTGCACCAGAAAAGAGGACATAAAAAGTAAGTAGCTGAGGCAGTTTACAGCCTTCACTGATAAAGTTAGGCAATTCTTTTTTAATTCATACGTTTTGTCCTTTCTTTCCAAGACAAATGCATTCTTGAGAAGAAGAGCTCCTGATTTTCCAAGGATTCTTTAAGATGCCAAAGAGAAAAAATGGATCAGGCCTAAGCAAGAGCACACCAGCAAAAGAGGAGATAATAGAAGCATCTCCATATGATGACAATAATCAGACACAATAAAACACTGAACAGTAACAGGGAAAGGAGTAAGTGGAGGAAGGCAACTAAACATCAAAGCAATCAAAAGGGACTGGGGGGGGGGGGGGGGGGGGGAATGGGGATGAATTGGGCATGCAACCTTCCTTTGTTATTGCTATATCAGTGTACAGAAAAGCTGCACATCTACTAAATACAATTATACCATGACATTCCCTGTGGTGGTGTGGGGTGTGATCACACCAGTCATTAAATCTTCTTCTATTTTTTTTAAGCAGACTTATTTTCATGAAGTGAATAAAATATTCAGAAAAAAAATGCAAAAGTACAATCAACCTGGCCTCTAAGTGGTTGCTTTGGGTTTAGAAATAATACAGTGGTGGGGTCATTCCATGGGAATGAACAAGGTATTGCTATGCTCCCATAAATCACACCTGTCAAACAAATCTCTGCCTTCTCCTTTGAATTGATAAGATGCCCATAGGTACTGAAATTTTTTAATAATGTTTAAAAAAAATGAAGTTACCAGAAATAAAAAGGGGGCAAAATGAAATCAAATAGACATCACAGATGTCAATAGTAACATGCTAGTTATCATAGTGTAAGAGAAGTACAAGCCATGTGACTACCAGTGCATGGTAGTCCCTGCACCTCACCATTATGTTAGCTTTAACCTCCACTAACCGTTTCTGATTATAGGAGGAGCTGCATTTGCCGCCTCAGCCTCAGCAGTAATGGTCCCGTTCATCTCTACCGCACCAATGGTAGCGCTTTCCTCCCCAGCAGCGCCCAAGCCCTTCTCACCCCCCTCGACAGACATGGGCCACTCGTCCGTGAGGCCAGGAACCACACTCCAGATGCCAGAAACAACTACAGTGCTTAGCAAAACTACCAGCTTGCAGAAGTTTGGACCTCTGCTATTGTGAAAATGTAATAGAGCTACTGCGAATAGGGACAAAAAAAATGATCAGCTGACAGATTTGTTTTCTTTGATCTTTTTTTGTTAATTTTATTTTTAGTAGGCATTTTTTCTTCCTATTTCGGACACATTAGGGGGTCAAAATTCATTTACGCTGAACTTACTCTTTGATTTATGGTAGAGGGGGTTGACCTAAGAGAGGACTGGCACCCAGGTTAACTTTCTTTCTGAGATTATCAGAACATATTAAGTATCTTGGTGTGTGCCAACCTTCAATCCCTGATGAACTTCAGCTTTACCAATGAACTAGCTAAACAAGAATTAACAAATTGCGATAAAGATGTGAGTTTTTTGGGTTTTGATTGTTTCTTTACCAGAAAAGGTGCAAGTGAAGGGGATGGTCATATATTTTTCATGTTTCATGAGGATTGTAAAGCAGATCTAACTCACAATGAACATAGCTCCCATCTTGTTCAAATTTTGGATTAATAAATTTGATACTGTGGAACCTCTGAAAAATGGACCAGTTGGGATCCACTCATTTGTCCTCTGTAGGGAGGTTGTGCTGTATTTGAGGTCAGACCAGATCAACCACTAAATATCTATTAATGTCATAGTAGTAATCTCTCAAGTTACTGCAGCTGATTAGATCTACTTACTACTAACATGGATAAAATATTCAATAATTTCCTTTTATAATATTGAAAAGGAAAAAGGCTCTGTTTCAAGACTCAATTGAGTATGCCCTTTGATGTTTCTTGGAGAAACAATAACTATTACTGTGTTGTTTTAGCACATAGAAATCAACAAGGGATTCTGCTGCAAGTACTGGGTTTTTACCTGGAAAAAGAAAACCTACTAGCTGTAGTGACCAAATCTTCCTAAGTCATGCACCTCATTTTGCAAGAATACTCATGAGCCTCATTTAGCATTTGTATCTTCAATCTTAATTTATTCATTCTATTTCACAAAAGGGCAGGGGAAGTGACTTTTGTCCCTTCTTAGAGGTCCATTTTCACTGGCTCTACTGCAAGCTGCCCCACCTTTTGTCAGTTGTTTGTAGTTTGGAGGGCCCTCTTTCAGAGGTACTGATCTATTAGCTCTTGCAGGGAAAGTATTGGTGCTTTACTGTTTGTCTATTGTACAGAGGTTGTCCTTATTTCAGAGAGTCCTTTTAGGGAAGTTCCACTGTAGATCAATCACTTCATATTACATGAGATATCTTAAAAATTGCTTTTCTTCCTCAAATATAAGAATTGATGTAAAGTCATGTCTGTCTAAATGTTCTACATTTTCTAGGTTCTATTGGTGATAAAATTCTGCACCAACATTCTGCCTCATCCTTAGTTTTCTGCCACAATGGCCACTGGCACAAATTTGACATGTTGACTTTAGAACCATGATACCTACAGAATCATGTAGGATGATACTTAGTCTAAATCAATCACAGGGATTATGATTGTGGCATCAGTTTGATGTTATAGCATCATATTAACCCAGAATCAAAGATGGCTGCCATACAGTGAAGTGGAATCTATATACTTTTTTTAAAAAGCTGTAACATGAATGACATAGATTAGTCCAAATCAGAGCATTCCGCCTCACTAGATTCTGTATCATTGGATTTGGATGAATCGCCCATTTTTTATATCATCATCCTCACCATCCACCCTATTCTCATCTTACTGGCTCTCTTCCACTGGCCCTGGTGTGGGTGTAAGACTGTGGGTGTGGGTGTGGGTGTGGGTGTAAGACTGTGGGTGTGGGTGTGAGACTGGTTGTAAGTCTGTGGGTGTAAGACCTTAGCATAAGACGGTGTAAGAAGATGCATTGGGAGTGCAGGACACATGATAAATGTGGTGTGCAAGGCAATAACATCCACCAACCAAACCCAGCCATGTCCAGTGGCAGAGGGTGGTGGTGGTTTAGGGAGGGATGCACTAGATGATTTTTTTTGTGAAATTGAAGAGCTCCTATTTTACTTCTTCCTCAGAGTTAATGCCATCTCTGCACTTCAGAGAGTTGCTGCAGTGCTATTCCACCTTGTCATGCACTGATGACTTACCTTGCTGTAGAAACCTGAATTGGCATCACAGCCTTTCATACAATGTTGCCGTACAACACAGCCTGTCATCTCCTCAGTCACCAGGCCACAGTATAAGATTGTTTTTACCATTGAGCTCCATAGGAGCTCAAAAGGTTTAAAAAAATTACTTTTTTGTTGTTCTTGTGACACTTCCTCAGATGCACAAAATATGGGAAATTTAAAATATGGGAAATTCACAAGTATACTTGACATGCATGTCATATATCCAGCATACACAACCAGCTGGTTATGCTTGTTTGTAGAAAAGTACTGCTATGCATTAGGGGGAGGAGGGAGGGGGGGGAGGCATTGCCCATTTGTAAAATAAATATGATGCACCTCTAGTAATTAGTGTCCTTTTGAACTTCTTATGTAATCAGATGAGTGTGATTTATAAACATAATTTCCATTACAAATGTCCTTTTGAATGGGATTAGATTACACATTATGACTTGGTAGTTGCTCTTAAAAAGGAAAATTTATTTTATGGAACTATACCCCAGCCCTAGCTACATTCTCCCCAAACAGGACCAGTCATCTTGTGAGCAACCCCAAAAAAATTTCAGGGCAATTGGTCCAGGCATCTGAGAGAAGATAGCGAATATACATACAGACGTGCCTGCTGGCCTGCCTGCCCACGCACCCTTCACCTCCATCCTCCCACCAATAAGCTAGTGGTATGCTAGCACTCTGGAGTAAAATTTCCAAACTTATTTTGGTTTGAAGCTTTCCGTCTTAATTTTTGGTATTACTGAACAGTAATCAGTTACTCTTCAAGGAGTGAATACTAATGCCAATGACTGCTTTGCTGTAGTCCATGCTACCATTCAAGGTCTAACTAGGCATGAAAGTGATGAAATTTTTGGAAATATTTTTGAATTAGTCAAGCACGAAGTTGAAGACAAATGTGATCCAATAGTATTTCCTGAGAAACGAAAACTTCCAAATAGGTTATAAGTTAAACATGCCAGACCAACCAAGGCACCAGGTGAAGACATGTGAATCTGTTGAGAGAATTTGTCTCTCCCACAGCAGGATGTATGCTTGTTCTCACAGAATCAGAACTAGATTTTGGACCTTCCATAGTAGAAGGGAAGGAAAGCAGATTCAAGGTCAGCAACCGACTAACAAATGAAGAAAAAAACAAATAAACCAGGTGATGACAGAATTCGAAAGACTGATGCTATGTCAACCTGGAGTGACTACAGCTACAGAGATAAGCATAAGACAGAATCAGCATATCCAATCAGCTGGCCTCTATAGGCTGGATTCAATACAGCCAGCAGCCATTGACGATGCAGTTCTGAACTGCTAGAGATGGACATTGTGAGGTCCTCTCAAAGCTTCTGACAGTAGCTGAATACCCTCTTCCATCAAGGAAGAAACTAATAAAAGCATTGTTTTGGCCTGACAAACTATTACAGGCCCTTCACCACTGGTTATGCTGCTATAGCCAACCTCCTCAATGAAGCCTCAAGAAAGCTGGCTCCACACCGTTTGGAATGGACACAAGAACAGAAGTACACATTAGGAACTCCAGACAGTTCTGATTAGCCATCCTGTACTCACCAGAGCAGAGGGAGTCAAAACCATTCACCCTCTATTCAGATGCTTCAGATACTCAGTGACCAAGCAGGAGTGTACCTCAATGCCATAAAAGATGAAAATAGCCGGCTGACTGCTAGGCTTTGGCCCTCCAACCATATTTATTCGAAAGTATAACACAGGCCAGGAGTGAGGCATCAGAATGCTGATGGCCTATCAAGACTGTCCTGTGGTCACACTGAAACAAGCCAGATGGCCTTGCCTTAGAAGGGAGGGATGTTAAAGAGAGGGATGTTAAAGAGAGGGATGTTAAAGAGAGGGATGTTAAAGAGAGGGATGTTAAAGAGAGGGATGTTAAAGAGAGGGATGTTAAAGAGAGGGATGTTAAAGAGAGGGATGTTAAAGAGAGGGATGTTAAAGAGAGGGATGTTAAAGAGAGGGATGTTAAAGAGAGGGATGTTAAAGAGAGGGATGTTAAAGAGAGGGATGTTAAAGAGAGGGATGTTAAAGAGAGGGATGTTAAAGAGAGGGATGTTAAAGAGAGGGATGTTAAAGAGAGGGATGTTAAAGAGAGGGATGTTAAAGAGAGGGATGTTAAAGAGAGGGATGTTAAAGAGAGGGATGTTAAAGAGAGGGATGTTAAAGAGAGGGATGTCGCAGGGAAGGCGAAGCCCCTCCAGATGAACAGTAGCTGAGGCTGATGAATCTCAGCTAAGAACACAGGTATATATCATCAGTATGAACTGTATTTTGATTTAACCATATCAATATTATGAGCAGTGGTTGTTTTTGTTTGTTGTTGTTGTTTTTTTGGAATGTAGTGGTCAGTTTGACATCACTACTGGTACTTCATGGTAGTAAAGATATTAAGTTGAGCCACCACAAAGGTCCATTAACCTTTTACCAGTTCTGTTGAGCTTTGACCAGTTAAGTGGTGAATTCATTCAGTGTCTCCCTATCAGTTATTCTATTATGATGTTTTACTATAACTGATCAAAAACAGTCAGTGGTTGTAAATAACCTGGTGATAGCGTACCTGAAGTCAGCAATCACAGGCAACCACAGAGTTGACCCTGTGACATGGTCACCTCAATAATTTGGACCATTACACAATCTTTATTAAATGCAATGGGCATGGTTAATGGGCATGGTCTGGGTGTCTGCAGAGCCAATTTTTTTCAAAAATTTGTGCCTATACCCATTTTAACTCTGCTCATGGAAAAACTGAGAATCAGACCAGACAAATCAAAAAGAAAAACAAGCATAACCCACTCACTGTGTATGCTGGATATATGTATGTCAAGTATACTAAGTGTATGTACGAAATATATGAGATGTATATACAAAATGAAGGAGATTATGTACAAAATGTAATTCCCATACTTTGTAAATTTCCCATATTTTGCTTATCTGAGAAAGTGTCACAAGAACAAGTAACTTTTAGACCCTGTGAGCGGAACTCACAAGTAAAATCACCAGCACACAGAGATTTAATGGCTTCGTGGTGAATCAGTGTCAAGGCAGCACCAAGAAGCTCACCCTCACAATGCTGACCTAGTCTCCTGTAGCCAGACCCTTCACCTAATCACTGCACTGGTATAAAGTCTGGAAAACTGCCATAAGCGATTTTATTTTAACGACCCCAGAATACTGGGAAGTAAGTATGTAATTGGCATATTCACATCCAGTCTGCATGAATGACTCAACCACTCGCTGGCCGGAAGCGAACATGCTAATTACATTCTTTCTTCCCAGTATTCTAGGATTGTCTCACCAAACCACCTATGGGAGTTTGCCTTATGCTAATACCTGAGAAATATTAACATAGATATCAATTATTGTGATATACAAAATCAGGAAACAACTTATAGTTCTCTTCAGTTCTTCGCATCGTCTGACTTTTTATCTTCCGGCTTCATGGCAGGGAAGAACAACACCTCCTACAGACAGACAGACAGACAGACAGACAGGCAGGCAGGCAGGCAGGCAGGCAGGCAGGCAGGCAGGCAGGCAGGCAGGCAGGCAGGCAGGCAGGCAGGCAGGCAGGCAGGCAGGCAGGCAGGCAGGCAGGCAGGCAGGCAGGCAGGCAGGCAGGCAGGCAGGCAGGCAGGCAGGCAGGCAGGCAGGCAGGCAGGCAGGCAGGCAGGCAGGCAGGCAGGCAGGCAGGCAGGCAGGCAGGCAGGCAGGCAGGCAGGCAGGCAGGCAGGCAGGCAGGCAGGCAGGCAGGCAGGCAGGCAGGCAGGCAGGCAGGCAGGCAGGCAGGCAGGCAGGCAGGCAGGCAGGCAGGCAGGCAGGCAGGCAGGCAGGCAGGCAGGCAGGCAGGCAGGCAGGCAGGCAGGCAGGCAGGCAGGCAGGCAGGCAGGCAGGCAGGCAGGCAGGCAGGCAGGCAGGCAGGCAGGCAGGCAGGCAGGCAGGCAGGCAGGCAGGCAGACAGACAGACAGACAGACAGACAGACAGACAGACACTTAATAAAGTTAGGCATGCACAGTAAGGCATATCCAATTAAAGAAGTCCACCAAGAAGAAATACTGACCTTAACCCACTTCAACATTAGAAAGAGGACGAGTATATTAAATGACTATATTGAAGCAGCACATGCATGACTACCTTCTAGCAGCATGTGTGTACCCACTAGCAGCATGTGCATACCCACTAGTAGCATGTGCATACCTACTAGAAGCATGTGTACCCACTACCAGCATGTGTGTACCCACTAGCAGCATGTGTATGTACCCACTAACAGCATGTGCGTACCCACTAGAAGCATGTATACCCACTAGCAGCATGTGTGTACCCACCAGCAGCATGTGCCTACCCACTAGAAGCATGTATACCCACTAGCAGCATGTGTGTACCCACTAGCAGCATGTGCATACCCACTAGCAGCATGTGTGTGTACCCACTAACAGCATGTGTGTACCCACTGGCAGCATATGTGTACCCACTCACAGCATGTGTCTACACCCACTAGGAACACATGTGTGTACCCACCAGGAATGCTAGCCATGCACATGTAGTGGGTTACCTTAATGTTCGCAGAGTCAGTAAGGAACATGGTCAGCCTGTCGATGCCTATGCCCCACCCACCCGTGGGAGGAAGGCCGTACTCAAGAGCAGTGCAGAAATTCTCATCAATCATTTGAGCCTCGTCGTCTCCCGCCTCCTTCTGATTGGCCTGCTCCCGGAATCGGTCCCGCTGAACCACAGGGTCATTGAGTTCGGTATAGGCATTCACCACCTCCTTCTGACACACAAACAGTTCAAACCTCTCGGTCAGTCCCGGGATGGACCGATGCCTGAAAGAGGGAAGGTAAAGGGAGGAGATGGGTGATCAAGGACATGTGGAGGATGGTGTGGGGGGAGGTGGTTACTCACCACTTGGACAGAGGGCTCATGATCTCGGGATGGTCACAGATGAATGTCGGGTTGATGCAGTTGACTTCAATGAAGTCCCCAACAAGCTACACCAAACATAGTCAGAAGATGAACATTAAACAAAGACTAAGAAGAGAAAGAGGGAGAGAGGGAAGGAGAAGAAAGAGGGAAAGGGAGACAGAAACAAAGGAGGAAGGGAGGGAAGGTGGAGGGAAAGACGAGAACAAGGAGGAAGGAATAGAGGGAAAGAGGCGAGTGGGAGAGAGAGAAGAAGGAAGACAGAAAGAGATATGGAAGGGTCCAAGCAGGAGAAAGTTGGGCAAGCATTATATAGACACATACAAACCCTGCAGTGCATGGACCATCATCACAATGACAGGCCACCATATTGACTGACAGGCCACCATATTGACTGACAGGCCACCATATTGACTGACAGGCCACCATATTGACTGACAGGCCACCATATTGACTGACTGACCTTGTCCAACATGCGAGCAGCAGTCCTTGGGTGACCGCACTCCACATTATTCTTCTTCAGCACCCCATCAAGGAACTCCACAAACTCTGCCATCAACAAGAGATAAGAGAGAACGTAGAAAAGGCAATGAGGTACTGATAGAGAAGATCAGTGATGGCGCGAAAAAGACAACAACACCAAGACAGGTCCAGCAGTACATGATGCTGGAATTGGAAGTGTATCACACACAAAACCAATCTCAGCACCTACTACATCCACGTTAGACCTGATACTAGCCACACCCACATTTAAAGGCCATCCTAGGATGCACGAGTAAGTGTCCATCATGTTACCAACCTGTACTGGACAGGCTGTCTGGTTACCATGGGAACCCCACTCACCCGGCTTGCAGAACTCCGTGGCAGGAGGGAAGGTCACATTCAGCTGCTTCTCGAGCTCCTTGATCATGGAGACCCGATGGAATGGCGGGGCCCAGTTCACCTCGTACACCTTGTCTTCCCCATCGGTGGGGTGGTAGGGCACAACATGGGAGCCATGGATCTCTTGAGCCATCCCTGTGCATAATCACACACAAACATACCATTACATGCCATCACACAATATGCACGCACGCACGCACACACACACGCACGCACGCACCCACCCACCCACACACACACACACACACACCAACCCTCCCTCTCTCCCTCTGCACCTGACAGGAGCTCCTCTGTGATCTTCATGAGGTCGTTGTAGTCAGCATAGGCCATGTAGAACTCACATGTGGTGAACTCCGGGTTGTGGGTCAGGTCAATGCCTACAGGGCACACAGAGACAACAGAGAGAGAGAGAGAGAGAGACAGCATGTATACTGACAAGACAGCAATGACATCTCAGCTCCTCCATGTCCCGAGACACACACCACATTACACCAATATGACCACTTCCTTAATTAAAGCCAGTAATAGCAAGCATGCAGTGTTGTGGGAACCATGGACCGCAAGTACTGACCTCACCTTACCATAAATTTAATCAATGAATTCCAATTATTTTGCCTTCAAAAAAAAAAAAAAAAAAACTAGTAAAATGACAGAAAATTCTGGAAGGGGTTCCCAGAGGTCAGGGAGGTTAATGCATATGCATAATTGAGACACAATTGACCACATGATCAACAAAGAGTTGGAAAGGGAAAGACCCGACCACATATCACATGATGCAGTGTTATGCTGTCACCTTCATTCCTGAACTGCCGGCCAATCTCGTACACTCGGTCCATTCCCCCGACAACCAGCATCTTATGGTACAATTCAGGGGCCACTCTCATGAACAGGTCAAGGTCCAACTCGTTATGGTGTGTGACAAAGGGTTTGGCTGAAGCTCCGCCTGCTATCATGTTCATAAGGGGAGTTTCCACTTCCAGGAAACCGAGTGCGTCAAGGAACTTACGGATATACGTCACAATCTTTGACCTGAATAGAGTGACCCAGCATACATATACACATTGGTCAATTCTCAGATTCTCTCTCCCTCACTCCCTCCCTCCCTCTCTCTCTCCCTCCCTCCGTCTCTCTCCCTCCCTCCGTCTCTCTCCCTCCCTCCGTCTCTCTCCCTCACCGGATAATGAACTTCTGGGTCACACTCTGGTTGAGGATGAGGTCAAGGTAGCGCTGTCTGAAGCGTGTCTCCTTGTCCTTGAGGCCGAAGTGGAGGTGTGGCAACATATGGAGACACGGAGATAGGAGGGTCACCTCCGACGGCACAATGCTCAGCTCTCCCTTCTTGGTCTTGGCTGCACATCATGCAAGGAAGAGCAGTCAACAAGTTACACCAGAACAACAATATGTGAGAGGAGAGGAACTCTCATCTTTCCCTCCCCCTCCCCCTCCCCCTCCCCTTCTTCTCACCTGGCTTTCCCTTGACTCCAACAATGTCTCCGCGTTTCAGACGACTGTGGACTTCCTCAAAATTCTGAAGTGATTCTCTATAGCAACAAAGACAGTCACACAACAAAAGAGATGGAAAGGAGTGGGGGAGAAGAGATGAGGCAAATAGGAAGATAAATATAGGCTTTCCCCTCTCATGAGTGCACACATATTCACACATGCACACTCACACGCACCTGGCGTCGGCCATGACCTGTAGTTTTACTCCCTCTCCCCTCAGATCATAAAATATAAGTTTGGAGCTTGCTTCTCTCTTGGCATGGACCCGCCCAGCTACACACGACTCCTCGCTGCCATGTTGACCCGTCTCCAGTCCCTGGTGCCTCTCTATGAAGTGGGCCAGAGAGGATGTCACCACAAACTTGTGTGGGTAAGGGAATGGCCCTTGCTCCTTCTGCTCCTGAATGGCCTGACTGCGCAGCAAGAAGTATTGCTACAAGCACACGCACACACACAACTATTAGGGGTAGAGCTAGGGGTAGGGCTAGAGGTAGGGCTAGGGCTAGAGCTAAGGTTAGGGCTAGGGTATAAGAACTATGTGAGTGCCTTACGTGTGGGTCTATCTGACTCTCGGAGATCTGCGATGAAGCAGACTCAGCAGTGGACTCCTACACAGAGACAATCAAACCATGATCACACAGAAATGGGAAAAGCTCTTTAGGGAGACCCAATAACAAACACACAGGAAACATTTTAACCTCTGATTATTGGACAGTTTCGGTTTCATTTTCAGCAATTACTCAAGAGCTGGTGTAGTTGAAGGAGGGGGAGCCAACCAGCCTGGTCTAGAAGCAGCTAGGCAGGAGATTTCAACCTCTCCTCCACAACACTATTGAGTACAATCAGATCAATTCTATGATAGCCTCAGCTTTTGGTAAAGGATATGTATTACTGCATGATTGCAATTTTTGCAAAAGGTCATTACATGCTTGTACAACAATCTACACACCAAACACCAGGCCATCTTCCATTTGCCATCAAGAGTGGGTAATTCCTTTTTGGGGGGGGGGGGGGGGGGGGGGGGCACACATCAGATGTTGATATTGGGGGATGTCATATTTAGACGTGCAGTGAGAGTTTTGAATCTACTCAAGTCATGCTCAATCAACAGTTTGTAATTGGTCAGCCAATCACAATAAAAAAAAAACCCACAGAAATCCACATAATAGATAGGAGAAAAAAAACATTGGATAGAGTTCAGTTTGAAGCATGCACTAGCTATTCCTGAAATACACACCCTAAAGCTATTCACTTCATGTTGATGGGCCTCAAGATATAACTAAGGCCTCAGTGGTCGAGGCTGATGCAATCAACACACATAGCACAGACTTGGCAGTGAGGGAACCACTTATATGGCCTCATGTGATTGTGTGTGTGTTGATTGCTTCACACACTTTCAGTTTGTGGGGGAAGAGAGACCGATTTCAAAACGGAGAATAACAGATCCAGGATAAGAAACAAACGAGATTAGACAGATAATTATTCTTCGGGAATCCCAGACCAGAACCAGTATCATCCATAAGCTGTTATTGATGTGCATGATTAGTTCCAATACCACAGATAACTCTTCTACCTTCACCACTTGTGTGTGTGTGTCTCAGAATTGGCCAGGCTGAGTGATTACAGACCTAGTGGGCGGAGTCACAGCACACTGCCATCTAGACCCTGAGTGAGATGGGCAGTCACTCTGCTTAAGACTGGGAGGGGGGAGAGGATGGAGCACATTCAAAATACTTCCAGTTCTTGAAGGAATAACAATGAGGGCATCATATTTGAAAGGCACTGCTCAAGTCTACAGTCAACCCTACAACGCCATCTCTTTTTTTTCTTTCTTTCTTTCTTTCTTTCTTTTCGTTTAAACGTTTTACTTCAATTATTCTGCAGAATGCCACAGGTGATGTTGTATCCCCTGGTAGACAAACACCCATTCTTGATAAAGCCAGTTGGTAGACACTAGATATTAATTAATTATTTAATTAATTAATTAATTAGCATGTGCCTAGTACATTCACATCAAAATGAAGTGATTGTGTTTTATGTGTAACTGTTACCTAATTCTTTGTTTTCTGTTATACTGAGATTCCACACCTTCCCTCAGTCAGTCACCAGGTAAAGGGTTTGGCTGTGTCATACTCACTAGTCACTATTAATATGAAATTATGCTCACTAATAAGAAGCGCCCTGCTCAGCTGACTATACATTCTCCACATTGTATGGCTTGACTTTGCATGCTAACCAGAGAGAACTATCTCCCACTGATGGCTACCTCTCCTCCCCCATGAAGTAATGTTCTATTCTTCAAATAGATCTCCATACACTATGCCTGGATATAGACATCACCCACCATGAACCCTCACTTCACCTTGATGGCTGCAGCTTCAGTGACCTGCTTTGCCTCCTTCTCCTTGGCTTTCTTCTCTGCCTTCAGTTGCCTCTTCAGAGCACTGCAGGAGGAAGGAGGGGAAGAGAAAAGAGTTCTTGTAAACCTCCTCCCACAAAACCATACTCGAGATGCGAGCATCCTGAGGTGTGCCTGAATAAGAGTATATACACAGGGGGTCCTGTTAGTACTTTTTGCTTAGCTTTGTTTCTTCCACCTCGGCTTCACCCGGCATGTCCGCGTTTACCTAGAGACAACAGCCTGATCCACAAACCTAGGGTAGGTAGAGAATGGCGCACAGCAAGCTTCTATGTTCCTATGTGGACTAAAAGTGTAGAGTCACCCTCAATTATAAGTGACCAATTAAAACGATATCAGCTCGCTGTTTCCACGTGCTCAGGAAAATGCACAATAATACAATAAAATGCACAACAAAAAAAAAAAAAAAAGAAAGTTGGTTGGGATCATCATTAAAAGAAGAAAAGTTGAATAAACGTGGTGGGGGGGGGGGGGGTGGGAGGTTGGAGATCTCTTCTTGTATGGCCGTTGATAAGTGGCTGATTTTACCTTTTATTAATGAACATTTAAGTTGTCCTGATTTGTTTGGAGTTATTGTTTGGTTTTTGGTAAATTGGTTGTTTTGTTGTTTGTTTGTTTGTTTGTTTTTATTTTGAAGATTAGATCTATGGAGCAAGGCATTTTGATCCAGTTGATGTTAAAGGTGTATAAGTTAAGGATATCATTTTAGGAGGGGGAAAACCCTCTTCTGGTGGCTATAATTCCACTTATGCAGAAACATTTCCTATTTTATATCCCCAATTCAACACTTCAGAGCTGATTGGCATTCTATATCGACTGGCTGGGTACTTCAACTTGAAAGAGATGTGTATCATGATATGTCAGAATTTTCAAGTAAAATTATATATTAAAAAATTAAATAAAAAAAATAAATAAAGTAAAAATTCAAATTTAATTTTCTCTCCATCTCTACAGTATGATATTTTAATTCCTCAAGGAGAAAAGATGAGTAACACAAATCTCACTTCATTTTCTTTATTATTTTATGTCAGCAACAACAAAATTAATAGACACATAATGGGTTATAAGGTTAAAGTATTAGTTAATATTTGGGAAGTCAGTCTATAGCAAGGGAACCACAACAGTTCAGAAAGTGGCTGACTAAAATAATCTCAAAATAAATAGTATGTTCTTAACATTTCTGCATGAGAATAAAGGAAAATATTTAGAAGTCATGTGACTTTGCAATATCACATCAATGTGTAAGGACGACATGCAACTTCCTGTGAGAGTTTTGTGTAGTTATCTCGAAAAAAATTTTTTCCTAGCTTGTAGTAATTACAACAAAAGTCACACGACAAAATCCCGGAATGCTTACTCAGCCCCCAGCCACAAAAAGGCATAACATCATACAAATCAAAACTAAATATAGATAGTCAAATCGGCACACTTCCAACCTATCCATTTTCCATGTAGCCAGTAAGAATGCATAGGTTTGTGGTCCCCAACAGCAGTAGATATTCATACTGGAGAGAATTTAAGGCATACATACTATTTCTGTCTATCTGTTCACTTTGGATCAATTTGGATGAAAATTTTTGGACATTTGCAGTTTGTGTGTGTGTTTTCTTTTCTTTTCTTTTTTTTTTTTTTTTTTTTTTTTTTTTTTTTTCTATTTCTGTTCTATCTAGTCATTTAAAAAGGAGAAATATAGTGATACAGTGTGGGTGGGTGGGTGGGTGTGTATGTGTGTCAGGGGGGGGGGGAGTGGGTGGTTGTATGGTATGCACATGCATTTGCATGTAGCTCCCAAACTTTGAGTTATTTGCTTTTATCTATTTGTGTGCGCACACCATACATGGACAACTAGCAGCATATACCCAGCATTGCCCGGGATATAATAACATACCTAGAGGTGGCTTACTACAACCTTACCCATTTCCCTACTGAATTTAAGTTGTGTTTGCATACTTCTAGGTCTCTAGGTCCACAAATTGGATTGTCCATAGTACCATAAATAGATTCCATCATTTTTCGCATTTTTTACCTGACAAGCCCGCAGGAAGAGATGTAGACAGGTGACCCAATTTCTTTATGGGTAAGGAGGGGGGCTAAAAACCATCCACTGTGTAGTACGTGTCTATCCTGAAGATCGTGTTATAATTGGTATGGTGGTTTGGTAGCAAAGTGGTGTGACAAGTGTGACCCAGCATGTGTTCAAGAGTTATCATATAGGATTTATAGCACTTTGAGCCTCATAAACCCACAGGAAGAGGTTTGAATAGGGATGAACACACCAAGTAGAAAGTATCTAATCAAATGTAATTCAATCTTTTTCATTCGTAGAGGTTTTATTGAAAATTTCATGACTCAAGACCAGTGTTACCAAACAGTTTGAGCTCAGATCACTAATTGTTATCACTACTCCATTCAGCAATTAGGCTGTCCATTTCGCCCAGACACACACCTTTTCACATTAATAGATATAGATATACCTAAATTTTATTTTAACTGAATCAAATCCACCAAGTTAGATACTTGAGTCAAAGGCCCTGGGAGAAAGAAAACGTAAGTAAAAAAAGAAAAAAGAAAGAAAGAAGTAATTGTTGAAAAACCAATAAGGATTTGGAGGGGGGGTGGGGGGGAAGAGAGAGAGAGAGAGAAAAGAGAAAGGGAATGAAAAGGAAATAACAAATAAGGAAGAAGAAGAAAAAGCACAGTAGTTGATTGAGCATGCAACCCCCAGACTCTTTAATCTCTTTTATGCATCCATGCAAAACCCAAATTTGTGCATGCATTTTCCAAGGTATACCAGTGGCTTGGACTGGTCTATTCATGCCAGGAGCAGTTGATTACCAAATTGCATGCACCAGACACTAAATCATGGACCATACACATCATACACAGGGCTGCTCGAACCTAAAACCTGAAAGGACACCCTTCCCCCCCACCCCCCCTTTTTTTCCCATTCCTTATTTCTTTCTCCCATTTTATCCCTCCTTTCTTGCTTGTTTCTCCCTTCACATTATCACACTTTTTTTCTTTTTCCTCCCTTTTTTCTTTTTCTCTTTTTTTTCCTTTCCTCCTCCACATCCAAAATATTTGCCTTCCTTCTTTTCTTTGTTCCTGAAAGGACACTTTCTTCCCCTTTTCTCCCCTATCCCCCCCCCCCCCCATTTTTCCTCTGAAGGCAGGAGACAGCACATTAAAAATTAATTAAGGGAAAAGGGGGGGGGTGAAGTTTATGTTATTTTTGAGCATCGATATTTATCAAAGCTTAAAAAGGGAGAGGAATCACTTTAAATTGGAATAAGTATGCTTAATATAGACAAATTAAAAAATTTTAAAAGAAAAATTTACAAGCTATAACTGTTTAAAAGCCCTTCCCTCTCATCAATGATATAAGTTTTTACCATTGAAACTAAATCTAAAGTCAAAAACTGTCTGTAAAATCTTTGTGAATATATAGAAGCACTCAATAATTATGTTTCATCTCTGTCATTGTAGGGAAGTAAGGACACTTTTTCCCAAAGAAGGGCCTATTTTTGATGCTGCAGAGGTAACTAGGATTGTTAAATATAGATGAGAGAGCTGATGTATGGTTGATAGCATTTGTTTGAAATTTTTTTCGAATTTTTTTTGTTGCACTTATTTTCTTCATTTCAGAGTTCACTGATATATTACATTTTTAAAAGTTGAAGGTATTTTGCTAATGCTAGTAGGTCAACATCTTCATAGCAAGATTTATTTAACTCTTCCATTTAGACCATTTGCTGCATTTATCAGGGTGTTTTTCCATCGAAAGGACTGGGGAATGTGCTAATTAAATCTATCTTCTAACTCACAATGGAGTTGATCACATGCTTCAAGTAAAATTGCCAGAAAGTATGCTTTTGCGGATGTAAATACATTTGGCTGACTTCCATTTTCGATCTGAAGTCTGAGGTAATGAGGCAATTTTGGAAAATTAATATTGTGCTCCTCAACAGTGGTTACAGTCTTATCATAATATCTGTTGAAATTATTTTCAGACCATATTATTTTGTCAAATTATTTTTCAGCATCAACAGCAGAAAGAGCATCTTGCAAAACCATATTGTTTTGTTTTGTTTTGTAATAGAGGGAATTTGCTCTGCTGCGCTAAAATTAAGGTGACTGGTCTCATTCCAAACAAGGGATAATGATTACAATAAACCACCTGCTTTCAAATCTAGTCATCATTCTGTTGAATAGATTCCTTCCAAAGCCTCTAAAGGAATATCTTCCATGGCAACCATTCTTGGAGTCCATCTGGTAGGACATAATGATTCCAGTTTAATTACAACCTCTTGCTATTTAATTTAAAAAAAGATGCGATATTTTGGAGAAAAATAAAATTAGCTTACCTATTTCTTTATCTATTTCAAGAGCATACTGAAAATACATGGAAGCTGTCTTCCAATGTCCTAAAGAAAAGATTGAGTGAATGTATACAAGAATGCACAGCTACTGTAACCAAAAAAAAATGTTGCAGCCACACCAGGTCTTGACTTCTTCTCATCATATTCACAGCCTCATCATAAGCCTGTCTTTGACATAATGATACCGTGAGGTTGCTCGTGTCAGGAAGTTTATGAAAACCAACAGAATCCATTTGACACTCTGATTTCAATTCACTCAATAGATTGAAAAATTTAACTGTTCACCATTGATTGCTATTGATTACATCCAATGCTTCATCAGCAATGATTGAAAACCAAGAAGGTATTGTTGCCTTCATTGCAGCTGCAAAGTTACCGAACTTATTTGCTTCTGCAAGCTTTACAGTTCTAAGTTTATTATTAGTGTGATCTCATGGATGAATGAGTGGCTACTTGTGCATCTGCAACTAAAAGTGTGTGTTAATTTTTCTACACTAACTAGGGATTTTCCTAATAATTGATCTTGGACACCAACAATGCATGTGATGTACAGCATTGATGCTAATGCAAAGTATTTGGAAGGAAAAAAAGGTGCTCTAAGGTGGGGGGGGGGGGGGGGGGGGGGGGGGAACAGCCCCCACTGTGATTGATTTGGGGGGTTGAAGCCCCTCTGCTCCCCTGTTTTCTCCTCCTCTGAGCCCTTTTTTCTTTCTTCCCTCACACCCAAAATATTTGCCTTCTTTCTTTGTTCCTGAAAGGATACCCTTTTTTCCCCCTTCCTCCCCCCCTTCCCCATTCTTGATTTCTTTCTCCTTTTTTTCCTTCCTTCCTTGCTTCTTTCTCCCTTCATTAACACACTTCCCTTCATCTTTCCCCCCCTTTTTTTCTCATTTTTCTTTCTTCCTCCACACCCAAAACATTTGCCTTCCTTTTGTGAGTGTGTGTGTGATATTTTGCAAGGATGTGTGAGAGAGTGTGAGAGAGAGTGTATGTTTTCTTTCCTTTTCTGTTTCATGTAGCTATTTAAAAAAATAGATATTTAGTGACATAGTGTGTGTGCATTCACGCATGCATGTGTGTGTGTGTGTGTGTGTGTGTGTGTGTGTGTGTGTGTGTGTGTGTGTGTGTGTGTGTGTGTGTGTGTGTGTGTGTGTGTGTGTGTGTGTGTGTGTGTGTGTGTGTGTGTGTGTGTGTGTGTGTGTGTGTGTGTGTGTGTGTGTGTGTGTGTGTAGGGGGGAGTGGATGGCCGTGTGGTGTGCATGTGTGCATTTGCATGTAGTTACCAAAGTTTGAGTTATCTATTTTTATCTATTTGCTGGTGCACACCGTATATAAACAACTAGCAGCATCTACTCGGCGTTACTCATAGGTGATGTCATGTGGGAAATTCTAGGTTTAAATCCAGGTCTGAGCTCTTCCTTTTCTTTTTTCCATCAATCCTTTCTTCCTCCCCCCCCCCCCCTAACCCCCATATTCCTTCTTTCCTTCTCCCCCCTCCCTCCATATTCCTTCTTTCTTTCCCCCCTCCCAGTGGCAGATCCAGATATTACATAGGGTTGAAGGATTAGCATAGAATTCTTTTTTTCCCCTTCAAATCTTCCACTGCAAGCAACTCCCAGGTAGCCAGTTCTCTCTCTCTCTCTCTTTCTAGTCTCCGCTAGCCAGGCTCTTTTCTGTTTGCAGTTCTGAAATTTTTGCCTAATTTTATGCTTTCTGAGATTGGCTGGTTTGTTTATACTTTTTAGGAGTAGGGGGAGGGGGGGGGGGGGGGGAGCAGTGCCCCCTGTGCTGCCACTGGGCTCATGTTCCTTCTTTCCTTCTCCCCCTCCCTCCTCATTTTGCCCTTAATGGACAAAGAATTAGATAGTGTACATATTTATACCCAATGTAGTTGGTGATTATCATACTGGAGAGGATTTCAGGCATTTCCACGTGTATGTATGTACGTCTGTCTGTCTATTTCTGTCTGTCTCTGTTTTCTAATTCCTCCCACAGATGTGCTCTATCTATCTTTTACCCTTCCATCTATCATCTTCATTCATCTATAAATTTTCTCATCTATCTATCTATCTATGTCTATCTGAACCCCCTCATCTATTTTCCTGTCTTCTATCTATATATCTATATCAAAATATATAAATCTTAGTACTGTTTGAGCTAAAGGATTTAGAGAACCCACTGGGCCAATTAGGATAAAATTGGCATTTTTAAACAAAAATATTTGGAAATGCAATAATTTTTTTAATTTTTTTATCCTTCTGACCTATCTTCTTGTATTTGTGCATGTTGGTTTATGAATACTCATCCGTTAAAAGCTTGGCTATTGATTCAAAATCCTGTGTTGAAATACTTGGTCAGACCTCTTCCCCCCCCCCCCCCCTCTCTCTCTCGTTTTCTTTACCATTAATATTAGAAATATATAACTATTAAACATTAAAATAACTGCAATAATAATTTTTGCACATAGATAACACAAAGTGGCTGCAATTATGATATTTAAATTGGTAATGGCTTCAAGGTAGGAATGTTCAGCACTACGTCAGTTTCTGGCAGACATCTAGAAATGATAAAGCAACATACACACAACACACATCCATAACACAGTGTATACAGTTCATGATATAGTATACAGTAATGTATTGATCATCAATATATAGAGCTAACTTTTCATGAAGCTTTTTTCTCCGGCGTAATGACTTTGCAGCAGCAATGGAATTCTTCAGTTCGAAAATATCTCGAGTGAGATCTGTTCTTGCTTTCTCATGCAGCAACAGTTCTTTACGCATGAGATTATTCTGGATAGCCTGGGCCTCAATGTGCTTCTTTGTATTCTCCAAATACTCCTGTAGTGAACGATAACACACATTCATGCACCTGCTGTCACATGATACACTTGCAGTCACATGATACACTTGCAGTCACATAATACAATCATAGTCACATGATGCATATGGCAGCAAGGAGCACAATGCATGAACTATGAATACACAGTGGGCTAATATTTATTAACAAATTAAATACAGTCAGTCTGGTGTTAGTGCATATCTTAATACAATAATAATATTACAAATCTCATACACAAGTTACTCTATACAGTGTGTGTGTGTGTGTGTGTGTGTGTGTGTGTGTGTGTGTGTGTGTGTGTGTGTGTGTGTGTGTGTGTGTGTGTGTGTGTGTGTGTGTGTGTGTGTGTGTGTGTGTGTGTGTGTGTGTGTGTGTGTGTGTGTGTGTGTGTGTGTGTGTGTGTGTAGCGTGGGTGGGTGGGTGGGTGTGTATGCAGGTACACATGTGACAGGATCATCTCACTGGGGTTGCATATGGCTAGATAAATAGTATCAGTTGTTGACTAAAACAAACACTATGCCACTCAGTGATAATCTGAGAGATGCTCAGGCAAACTAAAGTGTTCCACAACCTCATCCATCACTGCACTTCTACCTCAGAAACATAGCTGTCATATAGAGATGATGCTGTGTATATTCCTCATCCCTCCTCCCCTTCCACTGACCGTCTAATGCTGTGATCTTAGTTTCAATACAGTCCACACAAAAGTAGAAAACTTGAGCTGCAATTCTTGGCCAAATGTCCCTAGATAGTTGCCCCTCCCCCCTCCTATTCCACTCCCCCTCCCATCCCCCCCCCTTTGATTCATTTTAAACACTACCATATTTCCTTGCCCAGTAATGATACTTGCTGCTTCACCTCCAGTAAGGGACGACCTGCCTATGAGCAAACCTGGAGCTCTGTGGACTCTAACCTTAGTTGCCTTAGCCTCTAATAGTGTTCTATCCCCCTGGATCTGCTCTTGGCATTTCTTCCTCTCTTCCTCCATATCCTGCTTCACCTTCCCTATGTCCACCTCCTGGGAGACATAGTCAGCATCCAGCCTCACTTTCATCTGTTCAATCCTCACCAGTCCCACTGGAAACTCATTATCCTTATAGTGACACAGAACACACAACTCTTCTGATTTCTTCTTTATCTCGACATCAACCTTCCCCACTTGAACATGGAGCTCTTCGATCTGCGCACAGAAACTTGCTTTGATGTTCTCCAAATCTTGCTGGCCCTCAGAGACGGACTCACAGGACTTCAGACTTAACTTTGCCATGACTCCCTATGGGAATAACCATCAATAATCATGCATAATAGGGGAAGTAGAATTTGATTTGTACTCACTTTTCCCTCCCACACACTCACTCACTCACCCACCCACCCACCCACTCCCTCACTCACCTTCCCACCCACTCACACACCTACTCACTCTGAAGTGATCATACTTTTCCATATCCTTGTTCATGAAGGAATACTGCAATCACAACACCCCAATTGGGGGGAGGGGGAGGAGGAGGAGGGGGGGGGGGGGGAAGGGGTGTAAGGAGATGGAGGGGATAAATCTGTACTGCTGTTTCATTGTGTACTTGCGATCAGAAATTTTCTGCATCACATATAAATATATTGGCAAGTGTAAATGTTGAGAATGCATGCATTGTGATAAACCCATCAGCTATGATACTCATGATCACATTATCTGCACATGTTGGAAAGAGGTAACACAAAAAAGAGAGCAACCACAACCATATGTATGGTACACCTTACACTTGTGTACAACCAACCAATCCAGCTCTGTGCCTGCCAATGCTGGCATGAAAGTTTCTCTCCCATTAAGCAATTTCTATGTATGTGGAGCTCACACGTCTTGCGCACTAGAACTATGCATGCAGAAGATCACATAAGGAACTGGCACTGACTTTAGCGTAATTCACAACACATTGCCAATATGTACGTATAAAGTTAGCTCACTTCATAAGTGTGTTATGTGGGAATAAGAAGCCATAGGCAAACACAGAGTACATTAGAACAATAGAATGCTAATTAAGTGCCAATTAAACTATAAATGCTAATTATGAGAAGATTAAAACAATAGAATGCTAATTATGTACAGCTAGAGCAATGGAATGCTAATTATGAGAAAATTAGAACAATAGATTGCGAATTATGAGAAGATTAGAAAATAAAATGCTAATTATGAGCAGATTAGGACGATAAAATGCTAATTATGAGCAGATTAAACCAATAGACTGCTAATTATATGCAGACTAAAGAATAGACAGCTAATTATGAACAGATCAGAAAAATAGAATGTTAATTATGTGCAGATTAGAACAATAGACTGCTAATTATGAGAAATTAGAACAATAAATGCTGATTATGAACAGATTAGAACAATATGTGCTAATTATGGGTGGGTTAGAACATTAAAATGCTAATTATGAGCAGATTAGAACAATAAAATGCTAATTATGAGCAAATTAAAAAAATAGACTGCTGATTATGAGCAGATAGAACAAAACACTTATTATGTGTGGATTGGAACAACGAACTGTTAACTGATGAGTGCAATGTGCACCGTTAATTAAGTGTAAATTATAAATTCCCAGAATGATCCTGAGGAGATACCTCACAAAATGGAATATAAAGTTTGATAAAAAAAATTATCACTAAGAAATAAATTAAGGATACAATAAAAAAAAAAAAACTCTTTTTTTCTCTTCGTACATGCTACATTCGAATTGTTTTTACACTTTTTATTTCATTGCACTGATATACACTCTAACAATTTTTATACATACATATTTTGATACATATATCACACGCACGGACACACCCACAACAAATTTACTGTATTTTCCTCCATGTTAGTTATATCGTCAATGAGAGAAAGACTGTTTGAAAAGAGGTTTTGAGATTGAGCAAGGTTAGCTTCCAGAGACTTTTTCTTAGCATCAACTCTATACTGCAGAGAAGAGATCAAAACAGGACACACACACAGACACACATGAACCAACCTCTGCCATGCATCTTTATTAAACACTTGATAACCTCTTCTTTTTTTTTAATTAAAAAGATCGTTCCCAATATTTTTTTTATTATTTGAAGTCATTATACACCAATGCTTGAGATTTATAGTGCATGCATATATACATGTATATATATATATACACATGCATGCATGCAGCATACATACATGCATCCACCCACCCACCCACACACACACACAGCTACATACATGTGGAAGAAAAATTACTTCTGAAGCACAACTAAATGTTTCAGTGTCAGTCACTCCAGGAGTCAGTGGACACCACACAACACTGGAATACATTCAACCTACAGTCAAGCATTCAGTGAAGGGACATAACATTACATTACATTAATGCTCTGAAGTTTAGTGCTATTGTTGTTGTATAGTGTGCCCTGCTTTAGGGATATAAAGCTTTAAATATGGTATGTCAAAGGGCCTGCAAGAGTGTAAGTTAAAAAATTAAAAAAAGCATTATCATAAATGCATCTAACACCTCACTAACTCAATGATGGGAAGAAGAAAGAAAAAACACTGCTCCAGTTTTATTTTATTAACTTAGCCGACTTATAACTCCTCAGTAGAATAACTCCATTAGCTAATTCATTTATTCATAAAAAATTAACTTCTTTAATCAAGCATTATGCCAACATTATGTGGGGGGGGGGGGGGGGGATATGCATTTATAAGAAGTCTAAGTCGGGCTTTAACTCCACCTCCAGGCACCTAAGCCATTGTCAGAGGGGGGAGGGGCTCAAGCACATTGGATAGAGAAGATATTCAGAAATGGTACGGGTACGAGGGTTAGAGGGAAAATAGGTATGAGGACCATAAATTGAGATTGGTCAGGACATAGAAACTTTCCCAGATTGTACAAATTTTCTCTGCACACACACACATGATTCCCTGGACATACATACAACTGTTAGCTATACACGCTGGATGAAAGAACAAAACTCAAATGAATGCATGTGTCCATTTGTTCAGAACATACATGTCCATTCAACTGTACATTACTCATGATCGTCATGTTTTGTGTGTGTGTTCATGGCCCTCCTCTCTGTGCATTGTGGAGCATATCACACTGCAAGCCAGTGGCTCACAGGCAGGTACTTCCCAGGCACCAGAGACAAACTGTGCTCTAGATAGACACACCCGAGCATTATGGTGCAGGGTTTGGCTGTTTGTAGAAATCCTTCAAAGCAATATTTCTCAGACAATGTCTTTACAATGTAATGGTGCACAGAATTGGTGATGATGATAAGGGAGAAGAGGGGGAAATGTACATATTTGTATATGCTGTAATCCACATTGAGTGCAACTGTATGCACTGTGGTAGGACCTGGTCATCAATGTGTCACACACAGTAACAGGATGTCACATCTTTAACCTTCATGATGTTCTGTCTGTATTCCGAAAAATACTGATCAGACAACCATGTTCCATAATAAGTCAACAGTCCAATAGAACCCAGGACAGAAGAGGATGTTTGCATCAATGCAATCATTTCAACTTAAGCCACTGAACAGGCTACCTGATATTGCAATGCATCTTCCTGTGTAGTGGCCGAAAATGGCCGAAAGTTGGCCAAACTCCCCCCCCCCCCCCCCCCCCACTCCCTATATAAGACACTAAGCAAACTGAACAAGTTTGTAACTACAGGAGGCTGGAGGCCTACTGAAAAACTGCTAGTAGGCCGAGTTTTTCGCTAGTGCACATTATGTGAAAACAAAATAGGATTTCGCTACTCAACTTGTAATAAGGCACTTATTCTAGACACATCTAAAATGCTTTCTAGCTTACCAATTGATGACATTATGCATTGCATGCATGATGCATGGTTTCAGTCCAATCTATCTCTGTAATCTGACACTACATGTCTATTCGGCTTGTAATGGTGAGTGACTGAGTGGTGTGGTAGAATCATCACTGATAGTGGCAATAATAGCTGAAATATTTATATGATTTTCGTCAAACTCAAAAGTTGAACTTATGTTGTTAAATCCAATTACCAAGCTACATAATACAAATTATATTACACCAAAACATGTCCCAGACAATAAATGAACAGGTAGGTTTGACAATCTGCTCAGTTGACCAAACTATTTTTTTGTTGTTGCTTAGTGTGACCATCCTTGTACTCTATACACAAAATTATGATTGTACACCATGTCTCTTTGACCAAAGGAAGTCATACATCCTGATTAGCAACTCCTTCAACTGTGGGATCCACTAAAATAACATCAATAAACTACCTAGCAAATTAGATATGTAACTTATAAGCCTCCCCGGTTAGAAAAATTAGCTACCTGTGCTGCTCCAGATTAGCGTGATATAGCGTTAGCATGACAAGGTTAGCGTGATATAGCGTTAGCATGACAAGGTTAGCGTGATATAGCGTTAGCATGACAAGGTTAGCGTGATATAATGCTAATGGCCAGATTAGCGTGACATAACACTGATGGCCAGGTTAGCATGATATAGCGCTAATGCCCAGATTAGCGTGATATAGCGCTAATGCCCACGTGAGTGTGATATAGCGCTAATGCCCAGGTTAGCATGATATAGTGCTAACATGCCTAAGTTAGCATGATATAATGCTAGCATACCCAGGTTAGCATGATATAGCACTAGCATACCCAGGTTAGTGTGCTATAGCGCTAGCACACCCAGGTTAGCATGATATAGCGATAGCATACCCAGGTTAACATGATACAGCGCTAGCATGTCCAGGTTAGTGTGATATAGCACTAGCTTACCCAGGTTAGCGTAATATAGTGCTAGCATACCCAGGTTAGCGTGATATAGCGCTAATGCCCAGGTTAGCGTGATATGGCGCTAGCCACCCAGGTTAGTGTGATATAGCGCTAGCATACCAAGGTTAACATGATATAACGCTAGTATGTCCAGGTTAGTGTGATATAGCACTACTTTACCCAGGTTAGCATGATATAGCGCTAGCATACCCAGGTTAGTGTGATATAGCGCTAACATACCCAAGTTAGCGTGATATCGTTCTAGCATATCCAGGTTAGTGTGATATAGTGCTAGCATACCCAGGTTAGCATGATATAGCGCTAGCTACCCAGGTTAGCGTGATATAGTGCTAATGCCCATGTTAGTGTGATATAGCGCTAATGCCCAGGTTAGCGTGATATAGTGCTAACATGCCTAAGTTAGCATGATATAGTGCTAGCATACCCAGGTTAGCATGATATAGTACTAGCATACCCAGGTTAGCGTGTTATAGCGCTAGCATACCCAGGTTAGCATGATATAGCGCTAGCTACCCAGGTTAGCGTGATATAGCGCTAATGCCCAGGTTAGCGTGATATAGCGCTAATGCCCAGGTTAGCATGATATAGCACTAGCATACCCAGGTTAGTGTGTTATAGCGCTAGCATACCCAGGTTAGCATGATATAGCGCTAGCTACCCAGGTTAGCGTGATATAGCGCTAATGCCCAGGTTAGCGTGATATAGCGCTAATGCCCAGGTTAGCATGATATAGTGCTAACATGCCTAAGTTAGCATGATATAGTGCTAGCATATCTAGGTTAGCGTGATATAGTATTAGCATACCCAGGTTAGTGTGTTATAACCCTAGCATACCCAGGTTAGCATGATATAGCAATAGCATACCCAGGTTAACATGATATAGCGCTAGCATGTCCGGGTTAGTGTGATATAGCACTAGCTTACCCAGGTTAGCGTAATATAGTGTTAGCATACCCAGGTTAGCGTGATATAGCGCTAATGCCCAGGTTAGCGTGATATAGCACTAATGCCCAGGTTAGCGTGATATGGCGCTAGCCACCCAGATTAGTGTGATATAGCACTAGCATACCAAGGTTAACATGATATAGCGCTAGCATGTCCAGGTTAGTGTGATATAGCACTAGCTTACCCAGGTTAGCATGATATAGTGCTAGCATACCCAGGTTAGTGTGATATAGCGCTAACATACCCAGGTTAACGTGATATAGTTCTAGCATACCCAGGTTAGTGTGATATAGTGCTAGCATACCCAGGTTAGCATGATATAGCGCTAGCTAACCTGGTTAGCATGATAGCACGACACAATCTCTTCCCTCATGAACCAGTAAAAGCTCGCCTCACATCACGAAAGAGTTTCGTAACAGTTTCGCCACTAACTGACCCTCCCGAAACAGCTCGTATTAATCAATGGACAGACAATTGGAGCGATGAAGATAACAAAAGCAATCTGAAGAAATTCTGTCTAGACCCTATTGAAACACTACCGACTGGAAACAAACTTCCCTGGCGTGTTTGGAGGACCGCCAACCGTGTACGGTCTGGGCATGCAGCAACACCAGCAGCGAAGTATGACTGGGGCTACCAATCAAATGCAAGTTGCCGGTGCGGCGCGCAAAGATGTGACATTGACCACCTCATGAATGACTGTGATTATTATGGCACAAGACCGACAATCGACGATATCACCTCAATGAATGACATTGCATACGATGGATGGATGACGGCTGTAGCAGACACAATATGATAATGTGATATAGTGCTAGTTTACCTTACCCAAGTTAATGTGACATAGATCTAGCTTACCCAGGTTAGCATGAGAACAAGCATATTTTTTCTTCTCTTTTAAATTTTTTTATTTTTTATTATTATCTCCTGTCCCTAATTTCACTTTTAGGCACACCTTTTTCCAACTTGGGAGGCATATAGGTTAATTGATCCAACAAATAGCTTAGGCTTGATAGTTAACTTGCTTGGTAAAAGGAACTCTCAAGTTAATCATCTCATTCATTTGTTTAGCTCCTATGCACTGTAAAATGATGATAACAATAATAGATCGGCAGATAAGTAAAATGTATTTACATCATCATACCTGGAGAAAATCTGAAAAATTTAAGTGGCTTACTTTGAGAAATGCAACCTCAGGTGGGTCTACACGTTTTCGTGTGGATCTCACTCTGGACATGGCAGTGCTGGTGGTTGTCCGAGTGGGCTCTGAAATAGATTCTCCCCTGAGTGAAGGTTGCCTGGGTCTAACGGGGAAGCTACCGGGACCACCCAACCGCTGAGAATGACCCGGTATGGGAACCAGTTTTTCGAAAGGACTTCTAGGTCGCCATAACAGAGGCTCTTGCTTTGGCTCCATTTTATCTTGTGGTGCTTAAGAATGTGTGTACTGGTTGACACGGGATACCAGCAAGCCCCACCCCCCCCCCCCCCCCCCCCCCTAGATCCCTGCACCAACTTGGGAAAGCACGTGATATGTGGTGAAAGGGACTCGGTGCAGCGTACTGCCAAGAGGTTGTGGGTGGTGAAGAGGCATCTCAAGTAGCTTAGTTCCCGGCTTATAACCGTCTCACTCCTTCTCCCGGTACTGGTCTGTGATGGTGAGTTAATGGCCAGCCTAGCTGAACAGATAGTGCCACTAAATTGACCTGCTTTTGGTGGTGACCCCATATTGTCGTCGACCTCCTCTTCCCTGGTTTTAGGCTAAGTCGGGGCTTGTTTCGGTGTCAGTGGCTGAAGACCAGGACAAGCTGCTGAGTGAAGCTAAGAAGCAGGTGGACCGGAATAGCTTTGAGATGAAATCCTCTCTTGTAAGTGTTCATGGCTGCATGTGCACTACATCTGGCGGAGTTGGTGCCCCTTAGCTCCCACTGAGGGCGTGGGAAACCTTACCTGTAACACACCATCAGCTTGTGAGCGTAATCTCTGCATGCAGTTCATGCCTAACAGAGGATTAAGTACATGACAGTGGCAATTACTGGGTTGAGGTATCAGAATTGAAGTTGCAACACTGATGCCTTTACCATTGAAATAGGGTATCAGAATAGGATTTGCATTATTGTCACCATTACCACTGGAATGAGTTATCAGAATAGGGCTTGTGCTGCAGTATATTCTTGCTCAATGAAATGATTAAGCATGCCTGTAGGAAACTTGCTTGATACTATCCAAATGAGTGTCCTGCTAATCAGTTGTACATGTGATATTAAAATTTTGTCCTTGCACCAACTGGACTACCATGGCAACCACATGCATACCTTGTGCAGTTGTGTTTTAAGTCCATGACATTCTGACACTCACTGCATTTGGGAAAGAAAGGAAGCACTTTCTGTGCACCATCAGTTGCATGAAATATTTATTAATTATTGCAATTTTCTATGTTCCAGGATAATAATCAGTTGATGGACGCTCTGAAACACGCCTCCACCATGTTGGGGGAACTACGCACATCTCTGCTCTCTCCCAAGAGCTACTATGATCTTTGTATCCTAATATAGTCAATTGAGCTGATGAATGTGTGTGTGTGTGCATGTGTGTGCATGTGTGTGCATGTGTAGCAGACCTTTGCTATAATGATGTATTAATACCATAGGGATATGTTAATGCCATAGGGATTAGTTTCTGTCTGTGTTTGTATGCAATACAAATAAATACTTTGAGGCTGTCGTTCTTCCTTGACCACACCCATTTTGTGGAATGTCCAGACATGCACATAAGTGACCAGCTTCAGCACTTGGAGCAATACCTGCTGGAGGAATTTGAGAGAGGCAAGAGATTCTCTGACCTCTATGAGCTCGTGCAGTATGCCGGCAACATTATCCCTCGTCTGTGAGTCACATGCTCTATAGTCAGTAGCGGCACAGGGTTACCCGGCATTGCCCGGGAATATATACCTACCAAAGATAATGAACTTGGCATTTAATGAGGCAGTCATAGTTCATGCTAATGCATCAGGCTCACCACAGAAGTATTTTGTTTACAGATGGGCGAGCAGACCCATAGTGAATTCATAACAGACATGGTGGACTTATGGTGGCCTATTAGCTAATCACAGGGCATGTTGTAGAACACATAACATGTTAGAGTCCTTTTGTGTGAACACACAACAACATGTTCATTGCCGGAATGGCTAATTGGCCTATTGTGACCGCTCCTGATCTGATCTCTGGTGACCTCAGAGATCAACAGCACTTGTAAAGAAAAACTTTTTATGCTCAATTATCCTGATCACGAAGTTACAGCCAAATTGTTCCAACCTGTGAGCTATCAGTCAGTATGAATGCACATCAAACTAAATTGAGAAATATATTAGTGTTGGTTCCCCGTAATTATTAAGAAAAACCTCCTTCATCTCACCCTCTCTCTCCTCTCTCACCATTCTCTCTCACCATTCTCTCTCACCATTCTCTCTCACCATTCTCTCTCACCATTCTCTCTCACCATTCTCTCTCACCATTCTCTCTCACCATTCTCTCTCACCATTCTCTCTCGCTCCTCTCATCTGTCAGGTATCTTCTAGTGACTGTGGGGATGGTGTACATCAAGGCCAACGAGGGCTCCCGCAAGGACATCCTGAGAGACTTGGTGGAGATGTGCCGAGGGGTGCAGCATCCTCTCAGGGGACTCTTCCTCCGCAACTACCTCCTCCAATGCACACGCAACCACCTCCCAGATATCACAGAGACGTGAGCTAGGGTCTTCTCTTCCTCCCCTCATTGTCATTTTCCATTCTCTTCTTTCTTTTCTTCTCCAAACTCACTCCATTTTCACCTAATCTTCTTCCTCTTCATCCTCTGACTCCTCCTCCCCCTCCTCCCCCTTCTCCTTTTTTTCTTGCATGGCCCTTCTGCTTGCATTCACGTTCTGCCTCTCTCTTTTTCTTTAATCCTCTCTCATTTTCTTCAATTCTATTTAACCCATTCCTTCTCTCTTTCTTTTCAAACCTTTCACTTTCTCTTCCACCCCCTCTCCCTCACTCATTTTCTCTTCACCCTCCCCTCCTCCCTCACTCATCTTCATGGTCCACCATGCTGTGTGCGTCCTGTGCAGCACTGATGAACGAGATGGAGAAGTGGCCGACTCCATAGACTTCATCCTGCAGAACTTTGGGGAGATGAACAAGCTGTGGGTGCGCATGCAGCACCAGGGACACACCAGGGAGAAGGAGAGGAGAGAGAAGGAGCGCATGGAGCTGCGCATTCTTGTCGGCACTAACTTGGTCCGCCTCTCACAGCTGGAGTCCGTTGACTCCTCCCTCTTCCAGAGCTCCATCTTGCCGAGTGTATTGGAGCAGGTCATCAAGTGCCGTGACTCTATTGCACAGGAGTACCTCATGGAGTGTGTCATTCAGGTTAGGTGCTAGCTTCTTTCTTTCTTTCTCCTTCCAACTTCTCCCTTTTTTTTCTCTTTGCATCTTTTTCTATATGATAATTTCCTTCAGCTTCTTCATCTTTCAACTTTCTCCTTTTTCTCTTTCCATCTTTTTTCCTTGTGATTGCTCTCATCTTCTTTATCTCCCTCCTATTCCCTTCTTGTTTTATCTTCTCTTCTCCTTCCATCTCTTCCACTATCATCACTTGTCTTTTGTCTTTACTGCTTATTATGATTATTTTCATTTATCTCCACCCCCTCTGCCCTCCTTACTTTGTTTCTTTTCCCTTTCCTACCCCATCCATCTCTTCCAACTTTTGTCTTCACTGCTCAGGTTTTCCCAGATGAGTTCCACCTGCAGACTCTGAACTCGTTCCTGCAGTCTTGTGCTAATCTCCTACCGACTGTCAACGTCAAGAACATCATTATTGCCCTCATAGATCGCCTGGCAACCTTCGCCCACCGTGGAGACGGCGGTGGGATACCCAGCAACATCAAGCTCTTCGACATCTTCTCTCAGGAAGTGTCAGGAGTGGTGCAGGTGAGTGCAGTGTCATGGTGGGGGTGTGGTTTCATAATAAGATGGTGGCAGGGCTCTGGTATTTAGTATACCTGGCTCGGTGAAGTATTTGGTGACCTGATCTGAACCATCCCTTTGTGTTTATAAACACATCATGATCTTCCAGAGGCCATAGGTCATGCATGCCTGGCCCTTCTTCTTGTGATAGAGTTAGATGTCTACCTTGGTAGACAAAGTTAAGTTTGCTTCTTTTTTTCATTGGTGTGTTCTGTTTAGAATCGCGTGGACATGGCTCTAGATGATGTGGTCTCTCTCTATACCTCGTTAGCGAACCTTGCCCTCAAGTGCTACCCTGATCGTATCGACTACGTAGACAAATCATTGGAGTGTATTTCAAACATATTCAAGAAGAGAGAAGCAGTTCCGTACGTTGCATTACCATTAATTAATCATGTGACACTACCATTAATCATGTGACTTAGTATAGGCTCAATGTAATGAGTTGGCAATAGGAGACAACTATTTTTCTCCTTGGTCCTTTCTAGACCATTTTTTTCTAGAACTCAGAATGGTGATAGTTAGATATCACCATTTCGTGTAATTTAGGTTTTCTGAGCTGATAGGTATTGGTAGAAGCATAATGTGCCGAATATCTCTTATTTATCCACATTGTAACAATGTCAGATATAGCTACTTTAATTAACCAAATATTGACCCTATAATGTTCACATTTCACATGATTTGACTGTACCATCCTTTACCCACACAAATCTCGCGCACACACACACACACACACACACACACACCCACACACACACACACACACACACCCATACACACACACCCATCCAACAGTGTAAGCAGCACTGTCAGCACTCATCGGGAACTGCTGCGGTTTGTGATGGTGCCGGTGGACTCCCTGGAAGATCCTCTCACACTGCTCAAACTAGAGCATGCCTCGGACGTGTTTGCTTTGTTTGATTACTATGGCCGGAAGGTGTTGGCCTGTCACTTGGTGCAGGCTGTGGTTGACAAGGTGGCCTTCATCACCACCTCGGAGGAGGTGGAGGACCTCTTCAACCTCCTCTCTCCCCTGGTCAAGGATCAGCCCGACCAGCCGCAGGGAGAGGTGCGTATCTGGTGGGAAGGGGGGGGGGGGGGCAAAGTAATTTGGAGGGGAGGTCTGATAAAAAAGATAGATTGAAAAATATCATATGTATTGTCTTAAAGGTGCATGTTAACCAAGTTAGCATTAAGATTGATTGTTGTGAGGTGTGTGTGCAGTGAAATTTTAAAATATTCACATGACCTGACAAATGCCATTGCACTCAGAGGTGTGTCATGTCATGTGATTTGTTGGTGTGTAATTTATTCAGAGGTGTGGCCTATCATGTGACTACTTGGTGTGCCATGTTGCCAACAGTTGAATACACAGGAATAAAGTTCTCATAGTGATAGTAAAGCTCCTAAGAAACAGCAGTAACCTTGATTCTCGTGGATACCAGCTGTCATATTCTCAGGATTCATTCATACTCATCCTACAAGTTGCATAAGATATATTGCCATGAAAAAAATTTTTTCTCAACCGTTCTGAGATACAGCCCCACCCAATTTGGCCTCCATGACCATCGCATCACACTGCCATTAGATTAAAGTTACCAGTTCCCCCTAAATATTATAATTTCAAGTTTTAGAACCTCAAGTAGCTAAAATTGCCATTTCTGGCATCAGAATTGGCCTAACTGCCGTGGTTATTGAGTTATAAAGAATTTCCTGTTTTTGAGTTGCCTGACTTTGACCGACCAATTCACCGGATTGACATAACACAATCATATTTTGTTTTTGCATGTTGCTTCAGGCATCTCTGGGACCATACATCTACGCAAAATATCAACTTGAGTGTATGCCGTCTTCCCCATGAAATGCTAGTCACAAAGAATGTGCTATTTCGCATGCACACAAATGCGAATCAATGGGTTTTTTCATTAAATTGCACACAACACAAACTCAAATATATAATTTAAACGGATGCCAAACAGTATCCTGATTGAACGAATGCAATAGGCTGCATGACATATGTACTGACAACATAGAAGCTGCCCTTTTGCAAGAGCTAATGCATATCACTGCAGAACCTGAAGATTTCCTCGAGTCACTCTCCATGCTTCAAACTTGCACATAGTGCACTGATGGTCTTCAGCATTAAGCTTGTAGGAGCGTGCACTTTTAGAGGGAATCCCCACATGATGAGTGCCACAATAGTCTGCCTTGAGCATTCTAGTTCATAGAATAGACATTGATGTCTCCCTCCTCATCTGATCTGTCCACAATACATCCAATGGACCACTCTCCTTGTCATACAGACAGCAGGTGATGGACGATGTACTTGCCAACCTGCAGTTCTGCGCTGTCAAAACCCTTCACATCTGGAACATTTCTCTCTCCAATGGCTATACCAACAAGATTTGCAGAAATTTGTTTCATTTCCTGGGATGTTTCTGATGTCAGAATGCAATAGTGTGAAGACCTGGTCCCTGGAATGGTGCTCTTGGACTCCTACCACTCGTGGAGACAAAATCACTGTGCATATTTATCAACTTCCTTATTGGATACAAAGAAAAAAATTTATGCCTGACTGGAATGTTCTTCGAACATGGCCATGGTGGTAAGAATCTGATGGTCAGTCAGTGCTTGCAAACTAGCTCTGGCATGCAGCTGCTTCACAGCACCACAAGGACCATCACAAGGACTCCTGCCATGAGATGTAGCAAAGAAATGCCAGACTGCTTCAATTTCAAGTCTGTGAAGTGGAGACAGACATTGTACAGATTTTTTTTAATAGCTATTGTAATTGTCCTCCACATCCATCACTGAAATAGTAAAGCTTAAGTCACAAAGGGGAAGCTTTTTTCTGATATAAGGCATCCCTTTGTTTATTAATGTGTGAACTGCGAGGGTATCATGCTTCATCTCATCCTTGGATTTGTAGTACACTACAAATGGATGCATTATCACCTGTGAGTTATACATCATAATGATCCCAGAATTTTAAAGTCAGCCCATCCCAATGCTTAAACTAAAAGTTTCGATATCAGGAAAATCTATAATGACAATGCCTTAAAAAAGACACGATATAGAATCAAGACTGTCCCGATTCAGAATTTGTGTGCCTGCGAAATCACACATTCTTGTGACCAGCATTTCGTGGGGAAAACGACATGAATTTAAGTTGATATTTTGCATAGATGTACCCCAGAGGTGCCTAAAGAAACATGCAAAAGCAAAATGTAACTGTGATATGACAACTCTGTGAATCGGCTGGTCAAAATTGGGCTACTCATAAACTAGTAATGGGCATCTGGTGCAATTGTAGCTACTTGATGAGGTTTTTAAACCTGAACTCATAATATTTAGAGGTAAATGATAATTTTAGTCTCACAGCAGTGTGATGCGACGGTCACGTGGCCAAAATTGGGCGGGGCTGTAGCTCAGGAACGATTTTAAGTTGGGCAAGAAAACATTACATGGGGACATATTTCATATATAGAAACTTGTAGGATGAGTGCGAACAAATTCTGAGAATATGACCCTGGAAACATTTTTATGATTTGGTTGATTTCATATGGAATGACTCACGTGTTTTGTCAATATGCATTACTGCCTCAATAACTAAAGTAGAGACATTAGCAGTTTGCTTGGATGAGTGGTCATTTATTAAGTGGTTCTGGGTGGATTCTGGCAGATGACAGGCTGTTACAATCATTTCTGTTTGTATGTGTGTACATGTATCTTGGGGGGGGGGGGGGGTGGGGGGGTGTGTGCAGGTGGATCCTGAGGACTTTGCGGAGGACCAGTGGCTGATGGCACGACTAGTGCAGCTATTCAAGGCAGAGCACAATGACCAGCAGTACATGGTATGTAACACACACCCATTCACTCGTGGCATATCTCTAATCTTCACTCCACTCACACCTCCCCTTTCTCCTTTACCTTACCAGATTCTGAACATAGCCCGCAAGCACTATGGCAGTGGTGGGCCCAAGAGGATCCCCCACACACTTCCTGCTCTCGTTTTCTCTGCGTACAGACTGGTCCTCAACTACAAGGCCCTGCAAGATGAGGTGTGTGTGTGCACGCAGACAAACACACACACTCACACACACACCCTCTTCCACCACATTCTCCTCTGTGATCACAATTTTCAAGATTCCTCTGGTATCATCTTCCTCACAATGTTGTCATATCACAGTTACATTTTGCTTTTGCATGTTTCTTTAGGCACCTCTGGGGTACATCTATGCAAAATATCAACTTAAATTCATTTCCTTCACTCTTCTTGCTTCTTTTCAAGATACTTCCCTCTTCACGTTTCCCCTTATCCGTTTTCCTTTTTCTTCCTCCACCCTCCACCCTCGTCTCTCTTTCTTTCCCCCCCCCCCCCTCCTATTCTTCCATCTCCTCTTTCCACTCCTTGTCTCTCCTCTCCTTCCACCCCTTTCCTCTCCTCTCCTCTCCTTCCTCCCAGGATGAGCGGTGGTTGAAGAAATGTGAGCGTATCTTCCAGTTCAGCCTGCAGACCATCAACGCCCTGGCTAAAGAAGACCCGTCCATGGCCCTGCGCCTCTTCCTGCAGGGAGCGCTGGCAGCTGACCAAGTGGGCAATGAAACCATCACTTACGAATTTGTCAGCCAGGTGCGTGTAGGTGGTGATGTGCATGTGACATGGTTCATCAGCCAGGTGTGTGTGGAAGGTCATGTGATGTGCATGTGACATGGTTCATCAGCCATGTGTGTGTGTAGGTTATGTGATGTGACATGGTTCATCAGCCAGGTGTGTGTGGAAGGTCATGTGATGTGCATGTGACACAGTTCATCAGCCTGGTGTGTGTGGAAGGTCATGTGATGCTATATGAGAGGAGGAAGGGGAGGAGAACACAGAAATGTAAAACTGGAAAGGAGATGAAAAGATAAACATGGGATAGTGGAGGCTGGTCTGTGATGGCATTCTGATGCTGGTTGTCATGGTGATGGTTGTTCTGATGATGTTTGTTCTGATGATGTTTGTTCTGATGATGTTTGTTCTGATGATGTTTGTTCTGATGATGTTTGTTCTGATGATGTTTGTTCTGATGATGTTTGTTCTGATGATGTTTGTTCTGATATGGTTGTCATGGTGATGGTTTTCCTGCCCTAGCCCTGATGATGGTTGTCATGGTGATGGTTGTCCCGGTCTATTATGTTTTGTAGATATTAACATGATATTAACCTGCTTTTGATATATCTAACACGTGGACATGGTTTGCTAATAACACCTTACATGGACGTGGTTTACTAATAATACCTTACATGGACATGGTTACTATTGTCGTTGTATGGAGTACATATTTTCTGAAGTACAAATGCAGTTTCTTTTATTAGAGATATAACTTTACCTTTCTTGGCTTCACCATGCAACTAAAATTTCTATCTAGTTGCCCAGCATGTGTGCAGTGTCCAAGTCAAGTTTGGACAGACCGTCAAACTGTGTGAAAATAAGTGGCTCAACACTGCCATGACTCTCTTTAGATATCTGCACAAAACCTTTTTCTGTAGACCATTTAAGCTCCAATTACCTCATGCTTTCTAGGGAATGAGTAGAATGCAGTGGATGTGATGGAGTATCAGTCCATTTAGCTTGAGATACTAAGGGAGGAAACATTTATGGAAGTCTATTCTTCAATGTTGTACTACCTCTTGAATTTTAGACAATGTGCTAGAATATTGACTTACTGGGCATGCCTGAATTGGGATTGTTATGTATTAGGATGTCTACATGTGGTAGTGTAATCTGAGAGGGCACAAGAGGATGGAATCATGGAACTCCAGGCGTACTTCAGTGGGAGAGATAAGATCAAACCATAGCAGCTGCATCAATTGTGGAGATAAGTATAAAGAGAAAATTCAAGTCCTTATTTTCCATACACCCAGTACATTATCTTCCTGAGAACTAATGTATTGTTGTACCTTGGCTGTAAAGGAATGAATAACGGCAAGTCCTTTCTAGCAGGAAAACCAGAGAACTAATTTGCTGCATTGGTGCAATGAAGTTTGGAGAGCCAGCCAGCCAGCCATTTTGGTCTAACCCTTAACCCACTGTATAGGCCTCTTTTTTTTTTATGAGATTGGCAATTTAGGATAAGCGGTCTTTCCCAGGTTTAAGAATTCTTCACATATTTTTTCTTAACATGACTGCAATAGCTGCAGGTCACATGACCCATATATATATATTCCAATTACTCTTGCTTGCCTTGTTTGTGGATTTATGAATAGAAAAAGTAAAAGCATTCTTTCATAATTTAGGATTCTATTGTATAAACTTTGAAAGGTAGTACAGTAACTTAAAGCCATCTAAGGATGGAATCCCACAAGTCATTCGATACATTCATACCTTGCTGTAGTACAGGGCTTATGTGGTTCACAGTTTTGCTGACCTCATCTAAGGGATTTTAGAGTGGCTTAGTGTTTTTATATAGTGTGGTTTGTAGAGTAAGTATACCACTCAAACAATTAGTACAATAAATAATTAGGATAATGTAATTACAATTACTGTTATTAGTACTAATTAAATAATTGAAATGAGAAAGGGGCCGGACAGACAAAATTTTATTAATTGAGTTGTATAATCCTTATAATATCATAGGCATTGAGTCAGTAGTGATAAACATCGGGTTTATGTCCATAGCAAATTTTAACTCCCACCATGACTAAATCAATTCTTCAGTTTTTCCATTATCTAAGGTTAAATATTCTGAAAAATAATTGGTAAGCGTTGTTTTAAAGAAGAAATAAATTGTTGAAACACTGAATAGTTCAATAAAGTTCATGTGTAGTTTTCAGTTTGACATGAAGAAAAATTAATTTTTAAAGATCTTGTATGATAGAGTATGGGTAGTTACTCCCATTAAATCAAGTATTACCTCCCCCCCCCCCCCCCCCCCCCTCTATATAGAGCTGACATTACTGCCCTGTTAACCCTTAATGTATGTCCCCCTGGCTGCAGGCATATGGTTTGTATGAGGAGAACATCACAGACTCCCGGGAGCAGACGTCCGCCCTCATGCTCATCATCGGCACCTTTGAACAGCTCTCATGTCTCGGGGAGGAAAACCATGAGACCTTGCGCACCAAGTGCGCCCTGACCTCATCACGACTCATGAAGAAGCCAGATCAAACACGTTATGTTGGCCTTTGCGCACATCTCTTCTGGTCTACTCACTACACCGATGAAGAGG
>OZ017780.1:2788422-2860790 GCA_963969325.1 Lycopodina hypogea | reverse complement strand
GGGATCGGATCAGGTCAAATCCAAAAGCGGAGGTCATTTAGAGGTCAAAACAGAGGTCGCGACTTTTCAGATATGCCAAACGAAGTGAGGCGGTCCTACTCGAGCTTCTTCTGTTCCTTCTTGGCCAACCAGTGCACCACCAACTTCAGGTGCTTCAGGGCCACCAATGGCAACACGAGATGTTCCTTTGCCCCTAAGGCCAGATCAAGTTGAAAACCTTTCTGGACCTGCTGGAGCCCTGCTTCTCGCATGGACAACTCTACGTCGGATGCTCCAGGGTCGGCTCCAGCAGAGGCCTCTCCATCCTGGCACCAGGAGGAAAGACGAAGAACATTGTCTACCAGAGAGCATTGTGTTGAGAGAAAGAAGCCAATTTGGACTATGTATATACTTTGAACATAACAATAAAGTACACAATAAGCTTGAACTATGTACTCTTGACGACTTAATCCGGGCATCGCCGGGTAGCTTTACTGGTAGAAGATAAATGTCTCTATCCAGCAGGAAATGACACCAGGCAAATATGCACCTGGAAATGTGAACTCTATAATCTTCTGTGAACTGCTTTTACTTAAGCAATTACTGCAAATTAAACACTGATGCATTTGGATATCATCCTGACCAAAGCTGGGGGTTGAACATGGAAAACCACTTAAAGCAACAGCTGGGATATGGTATGAGACCAAATGGAAAGAAATACAGGAAGATGATTTAATCAGAATTTCCAAAGCTCTAGAACCAGAATTCCAGCAGGTTCTGGATGGCACCAGATAGATCGTATTGTGAATCAGCTCTAAGTTGCAGCAGCTATAAAATAAGAAGAAGAAATACAGTAAAATTTTCACAAGATCAAACCAAAATGACTCCAATTAGAGTGTTCACACATTCTAAGAGTGAGTGTGTTCAACTACTGACCTTAGAACAAAAAATATGTTTTGGCAAGCAAATTTGCAACCATTTCAAGGTAACAAACTCCCCCCACCCCTCCCCCAACTGTTTCTAGAATCGAAAACTCTCCAATGGCAAAGCTGTGGCTGATTTGAGGCAGCAAAATATGTGATTGTGGGAATGGATCAAAATAAGAGTTTACCCAATATAAGAGAGATTTACAATACACAACACACACGTATGCGCACACACTCACACTTCATACATGCATACATACATACATACATACATACATACATACATACATACATACATACATACATACATACATACATACATACATACATACATACATACATACATACATACATACATACATACATACACATTAGGAGAACCAATCCAGCTGCTTTTTCCAGGTTCAAACCACCTGCACTGATGATGTGTTCCCTCCTCTGAGAGAAAGATGAGTTTACAGGTTCCAGTGGTCATGTAGACACCAATTAACATCAGAACATGTCTGTGCCACATGGTTGGCACACGATATTGGGTAACTTCATGTGGTCATCTGCCAACTTGATTCACAATGTGACGCTAGATCTGCTCATTAGCACAAATAAATTTTTTATCCCTCTGGAATTTATATTAAGAAATGTATTAGTGCCTTTGGGGGATGTCTTCACTAGACTACAAGGATTGGACATTCATTAGATTCTTAATGTATGTCTCACTGCCAGTCTGAAGACTTGACTATACTGCATCTCCTTTATCCTTTTGCACCCTTGAATAAACCACTCTTCCTTCAATAAGTAAAATAGGTTGCGCATTTCACCAAGTCACAAACTGTATAGATTAATTGAAATGCTGATGATGATTAATAGCAACAATTTAGCACACAGATAAGTACTGCGAACTAGCTAAAAGTACATATAATTCAAATGAAGAGAAAATTCTGGGGGGGGGGGGGGGGATGTGTTTATAGCCCATTGTTGTTGTGCAGATGAAGGCCTTGTCAACTTGTAGCATAATCCTCAATTAAATTAAATAGGACACACTCTTGATAGCTTCGCCCCCTCGAATCATGACCAGTCTGATGCTTTTGAAATGATTAGACCACATGTGATCTAATTAAGGAAATACAGTACTTGAACTCATAGTTATGCCTCCATTAAAAACGTCAAAGGGTTATATATGTTGGACAGGTGCACAGCAGTTAAACTTATATATTTACAAAGGTCAAAAGGTTAAATGTGTTGGCTCTTGTAGGAACACACCTGGAGGTATGCGTTTCCCACAGCGGCTTACATCCAGCAACACTTGAGGCCTTTCCTTGTGGGCAACTAGAGGAGGACCTTTATAAGGTGGGATATGGAACACACTCACTCCCACTAGCTTGGGCCACACTTTTCTGCGCAGATGCTCATTCAGCAGTCCTCCCAATGATGAAGCAAGTTCTCTCAGGGTGGAGAGGTCCACGGGGTCTCTGGAGAGAGCCCTGTGTATTCTTCTTTCCTTCTCCCTCTGCCAATGCAATGCTACACATATACATACAAACAATAATTATCCTCCATTGCCAATGAACAGCAACTGCAAGACTTACTCTTGCGGGCTCTTAGACCAGACCTCCCTCGACCCTGCATCCCACCCAAGGTGAACATAGATTACACGAGAGACGTCATGACAACCGTTACATAATTCAAATTACATTATTTCAGAAAGATTTCAGTTTTGCTAGGAGACTGGAAAATGTGTGAACATAACCGTCTCTAATACGGTACAGTCTTGGTGGACAATTCTGTGATATATAGGTGCTCCCTATTTTATGCTGGCACCAGATATGCAGCTTGCCCATGGAGGTTACAAGTGGAAGTGGTGAGGAGGAAGTGGAAGTGGTGTCACCTCGTAGAAATGGCTGGTCTTGCCCTTGGCATCCACAGCAATGTCTGGCCTGGGTTCTTCTCATCTTCCTAACCCTAATACACTATGGCTTCTTAGCTCACTATGTCCCAGGACTGTACAGAATTCCCATTTTCCTGTTGCCAGCTGGTATTATTGCTGTTCTAGTTCTCTCCATGGTGGTAGCCACCTCTGTCAACCCAGCAGAGGCTAGCTTCCAAAGAAAACTGGCTTCTCATGGATATGGTGATCTAATTTCTCGTCCTAAATTCAACCGTTCCAAACATGTCCATGTGATAGAGAACAACTATTGCAACCTGTGTCAAGTTCAAGTGTAAGATATGCATAGGTTCATGTGTTTCTTGATAAAATGATAATGTGGGAGTTGTCTAGAAATGGTGTCCTGGTGAAGTGTGTAAGTAGTGTCATGAGAATGATGATGATATTAAACCCTTTATGGACACGTGATATATTAATATATGGACACATGGCATTACTAAACCCTCTATGAACACCATAACTCCAGTATGACACATACCATAACTCGTAGGAATCCATTTCTTTTCATGAGTAACTGCTATAATTTCTTTATCCTGTAATATTTTTTCCTTCACTAGACAGGTGATTCTCACGTCAGAGAGATCATCCGATAGGCAAAAAATTTTCTTTGTTCCATGATACTAACATTATTAAGTAATGTGAAGTTAACATGATGTTATGTAATGTAACATTAGCCTCATAACACTGCAGTGGTCTTGTGATGAATCCTTATCCTTATGTTTGTACAAGCATGGGGGGGGGGGGGGAGGGAGGGGGGACTTTCATAAGATATGTGATTGAGTCATGTGGTAGCACTTTCTGAATGAATGTGATTTATAAAGACATAATTAAGAGTTGTCATGGCAACTATCATGCTTACTAGTGTATGTCTTATCCACAGGAGTCCGAATGCCAAGCACTGTCGACGCTGTGATAAGTGTGTGTGCAAATTTGATCATCACTGCAAGTGGCTGAACAATTGTGTGGGGGCAAACAATTATAAGTACGCCCCCTCACTCTCTATATACAAACACACACTCTCTCCATACAAACACACACTATCCATACAAACGTGCTCTCTCTCTCACTGTACTGAGAGTCTCTCTATATATGGACTTACTCTATTTTTTCCAACACTCCTCATCCTGCATATGTATTTGGTATGAAGTAGTCGGGACAAATGTTAGTGGTGTTTTACGATGTTGTGTAATGTGTGTATTTGAGTCGTGTGTACATGCACCAAATGTGAGTACCCCCTCCCTTTACTGGCAGTCGTTATTTCTGTCGGCCTTCAACCTCATAAGCTCTTTCTGTTTGCTTAATAATTATATAAGGGTTGTGAATTCACCTCTCGTAATTGGTGTCCTTTTTGCCTCACTTGGTTATAATTGTGTGTGTGACGAGATTACAGTGTAATTTGTAAACATAATTTTCTTTATTAAATTATGTTCTTTTTAAGTGCGGTTTATATAAACACAACTTTGCTGTTACTCATGAATGGAGAAGTTTATTTAATGGCCATAGCCCAAGCCAAACTCACCAAACTTAGCCATTGCAACCCCTATCTTGTAGACCATAGAGCACGTAAAGATAGACGGACAGACATACACGCAAATCTTGAATTATAGTAAGATATTAAGTGTTTTATATATGGTTAAGAATAGTGTGTTTAATTAGTGTTATGTGTTTAATTAGTGTTATGTGTATATCTTGAGTATTGTGTGTATCTTAAGTGTTCTGTACATTAGTTTCTGCTTATGTGGATGTGGTGCAGTTGGTTCTTGGCCAGTGTGTGGTCTGCGTTGATTGGGGTTTCCCTTCTCTTCTTCTTCTCTTCTTCTCTCTTCATCACATTCTTTATTGATGTGGACTCCCTCCGCTTCAACTGCAACTCTGCAACCAACCTGACAGAGTGTGAACGCCCACTGCGTGTATTTGGAGGAGTGGTCCCAGACCCGGTGTTTCCTATCCTCTGTGCCATCATCTCACTCCTCTCCCTGGTCGGGTTGGTGGTGCTGGGGCACCTGGCCCTCTTCCACCTCTTCCTAAGTACGTACTGGATGATGTAATGGTACCTGCCATACACTGCAGATGTGTGTCTCACCCACCAAATGTAGATTAATACGACTAGCAAGAAAACCCACCCTATGGGTGGTTTATAAGTTAGCCATCTGCAGTAGGAAATATGTTCAGTTTGCTTTATGTAACATGTAGGGATTATTGACACTAATCTCATTAATTTAGCAAACATGATGCAATTAATAAACATGCCAAGTTTCTGTTATGATTAATCCTCCATGTCACCAAACCACACCCACAGACAAAACCATAGCCACCCAATCTGAATGAAACTTTTACGAGGATGTGCAGTGAGTGCCCTAATCAATCCCTGAAAGTTTCGTGAAGATTCCTCCAGCGGTGTGAGAAGAGTTAGAGTCCGCAAATACCGACTGACAGACAGACATGCAGACAAACAAATTGTGAATTTTAGTAAGATATATGGGCAACTTCACCTGAACGATATTCTTCCTGCTTTACAATCAAATTTAACAGCTGTGTGTGCACCTCTACCACATTTGGCCCTAATACAACTTCATCATTGCTCTCTGTGTTTAATTACTGGTGTGGGCATTCCATTGTGTTCTGCAGAGGCCAGAGGTCAGACTACCTATGAATATTCTATTAAAGTCTTCGAAACGTCTCCTACAGAGGAGTCCTGTGTTCCTTGTGACTGTATAGTTGGGTGGTGCTTCTGTCTGAGCTGGAACACAAAGGCAAGTCAATGTCTCACATGCTAGATACATGCATATTGCATGTCCTCCAAGGTTGTGCATGTAGGTTTATAGTATTCACTGTTTCATACAGGAGTTTTTTTTGGGATTGCCCAGGGATTTTACCCTACCGAGGATAAGATGTTATGTGGGATGAAACAGCAGCTTATGACATATACGGCACACAATGCAATTATAGTCGGCTTGCTGCCCAAAGCCCACCAAAATTCATATCAGAGCACCTAGTTTTCAAAGGTTTCCTTGGGCAGGGGGCAAACTCCCAGATCACCTACAATGTGCTCCCCATGGAAAGGCTCTTGGGTCATTCCCCCCTCCCCCCCCCCCAAGGAAAAATAGTCCTGTATTCCAGCCTTGCATGCATGCATGTAGTCCACTTTTACACTACCTCTTTACTTGCAAAGCATGTGGTCTAGACACATGTACTACATGCAGTGCAAGATTATATTTATTCTGTGTGTGCACTCTGAGAGATTGTGCAATGCATCTTGAGTGAATATTGTTGCCAATATGGTTGTACTATAAACATTTCTTGCTTGTCATGATCTGTTCAGACTAGCCGAGTAGCCCCCGAAGGTGAGAGTGCATGCCAACCACTGCCACAGGACGACAGGGATGACTCAACCTCTCTGAGGAACATGTGTGTGGTCAACGCTGTTTTAGAGGATGTGGGTGTGGCCACAGCAGATCCGTTAGATGGTGCTAGTACATGCTCTAGCGCAGCGACCGTGTCTCTGTGCTCTGTTGGCATGACGACGTTTGCTAGGACCCCTCCAGTGAGTTATTTACTAGTTAAGGTGTTAGGCTAGTACATATGTTAAAATTAAATTATGACTGCCTGTTTGTTACAAGCTGTGTTAGTAAAAGCTTGTTATTTTTTCCTTGTGGGTGTGCATCATTCTTTCTGTCCATTCTCTCATTACTATTAAAATAATGAAATTTAATTATAAATAGCAGTAGTTGTAATTCACTCCATGTGCACTATACAAGCACACTCAATCACTTTAAAAATATCCTAAATGGAGTAAGAAAAAAAGTATGAATGTTCATCACAGCATGGGGGATTCCATCCTTGGTTGCCTTAGTTAATACTGCTCCTCCTATACCTGTCCAGTTGCCACACTCCCTGTATGTTCACCTCTGTTGCTGCATGTCACAGGGAAGGTTGAAAATGTTCCAGTAATGGCTAATTGGTGTACAAGGGCTTTAGTAGTTCAATGGGGTGTGTCTGTAACAACTGTTTCTACTGCATATACAGTGTCTAGAAGTAAAGACTGAAGGTATCGAATTAGGTGGAGTAATTATATATGACCTTAATATTTTGTTTGCCTCCTTGAAAGGGAGTGGCTCTAAGATCTTATCTGTGCTGGAGTATTAGGACTCCTATTAAGTGGTGGATTAGCCCTAGCCCTCTGGCAGTGACAGCAGTGATGGTGATTGTGATGATGAAGATGGTGATCAGGACAGTATTGATCAGGTGTCTACATGCATTCTTCATGATGAGCCATTAGACCCTGACAGACTGCAGGTGGTGAAGGTTTCCTGTGTTTACTCTCTTCAAGTCACTCTGATAGAATTCTGCTTCTAGAATTTGCTTGGCATAATCTCAGGATGACAAAGTATATGTCTTCTTGGATGTGTCTCTGTTTGTTGCCATCAACTTGACTGCTGGAGGGAGTGCAACTGTATATCAGTGGACTATTGCATGATAACATTCCACACCAACCTAGTGTCTGCTCCAGGAGCAACTTGTTTACTCACTCAGGCATCCTGCAACATTCATGTCTTTTAGCTTGATAAGTAACTATACTCTTAGTGTGTAAGTGTGTCATGCATTTCTGTGGTATGCATGTCCATGCAAACTTGAACAAATTCTCTCTGTGTGCTCATGTAATGCTACATGCAGTTAGTCTTCTGTGCATGTGCGAGACATGTGGAGTACATATGACACTCCTTTGTTGATTATGTTTTACTTTGTTGAGCTAATCTGGGACATGTTGAACCTTTGGACCTTTACACATGCAGCAATGGAGTCGTATGTCTTGTGCTGGACGACAGCACCATTTAGCCTTGGTAAATATGGCTGCTTACAAATATTTACATTCTGTGCAATAGTAACGGGAATTCAGTATTTGAACTAAATATAACTCTGGCAGAAGCTGCAAAAAAGGTGCATTTATCAGACCACATGCTGTTAAGGGGCTAATAAGCAGCCATATTTTAGTGTTTCCTAAACAAATATTATATGTACTTTTATAAGTGCATAAATTTAGTTAACGTATTTTTTGCCATAAAACATTGTGGTTTGGTTGCCAGACAACACAATATTTCTCACACAATGAGCAGCCGACCTTTGCAATCATGTGATGTCATCTCAATGAGTAATACATACATGTGTGCACCTTAACTAAATACACCCTTGCTGATTCATTGTATTAGAAGTTCTATATGAGGTATTGCCCCCAACATGGCAAGACTTGGTGCGTCATTGAGTGTTGTGCTGTGGATGACCAAAGCTCTGGGCCTCCATGTGACAGAGCATAGTGAGGCAGAACTCAGGTGATGGGGCCTCATCACACTCGTATATGCCTGGTTACCATGGTGATCCAGCTACGCTCCCTGCTTCTTCTGAAGAGGATATTGTTTATGACTTGCAGGAGACCTGTGACAACTATATCACCATGGCAACCATTCATATTTCTAAAAAGATAAAGAAATTGCTGTAGGGAATAAAGGACATTAAGCCATTCAGACTCCAAACTGAAGGCAGGGTTTACCCCCCCCCCCCCCTCCCCAATCCTCTGTCTCTTAGGACTTGCCTCTTTATGTTGTAGTCTAATCCCAGAGCAGTGGTCTCACTTCCACTCCAGAGGTGAGTGCATGCCATCTGGTGTGTGCCAGCCAAGCTATGGCCAGTTTGTTGGGATGCTAGACAGTGAGGAAGTGCAAGGCAGTGGATATCTCTATTATTAGCAATTTGGTGGCTCTGATTGGCGTGATAATTCTTGTGAACTGCTTAATTATAGAAATGCTCCGTGCAGGCATAACTCATAGTCCAAGATGATCCTTACCATGCTAAGACTTACTGGATGTATCACATGACCAGATTGCACTATATTCTTTGGCACAGAAAGTCGTGTGACCTTTGAATGACCTGGAACATGCCTGCAACACATACACAAGAACACATGTATCTCATAGAGCTACTTGAAATGTTAAGTGTGGTCTTCTCCACCAGCCTGGTGTGATCTGTGGCTATGCAGAGACATTAACACTCCACCACTTCCTACAGGAACCAGCAGGGGACAATGTCTAGAAGAAACAGTTGAATACTGAGAACATTTGGTAATGATAAGACATGTCCATCTGGTAACAGTGGCTTTACCTTCAACACCCATCAGCTGAAATGTTTTTTCTATTATGCTTACTATGCAGCCATTCATTTTATAGGCTATCTTTTCCTCCGAGAGGTTCAGTAGCTGCTCTGAAGTGTTCTCTGAGTTTGAATATGCTGTTGTTGTGTGGTAAGGGTCGTCATGGACCAGCTTCTTTTATTTATTTATTTGTTTTATTATTATTATTATTATTATTATTATTATTATTATTATTTTTTTTTTTTTTTTTTTTTTTTTTTTTTTTTTTTTTAGCTGTAATGGAAGTTTGAATGAGATGAGGAGAAAATAGGTCTGATAGTGGAAATTACTGTGTCATAAACAAGGGTTCTTTCAACCTGATTAGCTATTTGTATTTAACTAGTGTATGATATGTAATTCTGGCTGAATCATCTCCCATACAGTAGGTACCAAGTGCTAGTTGAGCAATTGCTTAGGATCCTCAAGAATTCTCTTGTTTGCATTGTGCATGGCAACAACAAGATATGTCGTCAGTTATACATGTGTATCCATGACGACCATTCCTTCTTTCTTAAAGTGCAGAGTACATTCTGAAGTTATTGCATAACTAACCAGCTAGGATAACACTTGTGACTTCATTTGAATATGTAATAATCGGGCATAGCCTTTGGTTGGAGAAATATGTGCTCTCACCTTTTTAACAAATTTATTGCATTCATCTTCTCACGCACTGATAAGAGACATGCTTGTCCTAATGAACAGATAGCTCCTAATCTATATCAGGTAAGGGGTCATTGGGCCCATTTTTATTGAACTCCAAAACAATTTATAGAGAAGACTGCCTGAGGATTGGATGGGAAGCAGTGAGGTCAACTGCAGCACTTGATAATACTAACTGGGAGTGTTTAGGTACAGGGTGGTCATATCAAATTCCTGATAATACTTTTAGCGTGTGATGCATGCAAATGTCTTCAGTGTCACATTCACATACTTGTCATCCTCTCTGACACTGGTAGAATGGTTGGTTAATGAGTGCTTTGTATGTTATTAAAGTTTGTAGATTTCGTTAGAACCGTGGCTAGTTTTGGACAGTTACGAGGCATCCACAGTATAGGAATATGACTTCTTTCACTTTCTGTGACATGCATCCACACCTTACCTGCTGCGAGTGACACTTAATGAAATGCTCATGAAAGTTGAGATTAGCACTGGTGATGCACTATCAGCGGCTGTCACTGAATCAACAAACAAGCCCATGCAGCCAGGAACACATTGATGTATATATTGTCTTTATCCTTCTGGCAGTGAACTCTGCACTTTCACTGCAGATGATACTATGAAAGAGGTGTGTCTGCTGTTGGTACTCTAGGTGTGGTAAAGGGTTGTTTCCTCAAGGCTTATTGAGAATATAGCGCATGTGCAATGCTGGAGTTGAATCAACTTCTACTCCAACATTTGAGGAAAGGGATGTAATTATAGAGCTGAGTTATCTTCGGGATATCTGGCCAGTGTGAACCTGGCCTCACTTGGTTCTTTCTGGGTGGAAGTGTGATTGCAAACCTGTATCACACTCAAGGAATGTCTGTGCATGGTCACCTCCCAACCACTGGCAGAACATTCTAAGGAGAGATACTTTCTACTCCACAGTTTCCCCATTGCAGATGCAGTGAGGTTGCTTGACAGGCATGGCATCCATTGCTATCATGGAATGACCTGTGCAAGGAACTGCCCAACTCACACTTAACAAGATTACACCCCTAACCTGTCAGTCGAGCCAATCACTGGCCAGAAAGAATTCTACCCAGTCCAATTCTATCCCCCAACTGCTTCACAGGTTCCTGCCAATCACAAATCAGTAAATATGGAGGGGTTTTTTTTACAAGTTGCAATTAATCAAACCTTTCCTGCTTGTAGTTGATTGAATGGCACCACATGTGAGGTCTTCATCCACAGTGCATCTAATACCAGGATGGTTATAGCAATACTAGAGTGGAATAGATGAGATTTTATTGGTTAATGAATATAACAACTCCTAGAGTTTGAGTTTACTTAAAATGAAAGATGTTGGGCAGCAGCACAAGCAAATCCATCACAATCAGTACAATGCAAAGACTTAGTATATGCACAGAGGGAATCGTAATGGAGAAGGGTCCCTCCCTTGTCTAAATCTCCCCTAATTGTCCATCCCTTGACACCCCATCCAAGGAGAACACCCACACTGGTGGTATTTAATCTGTTTTATTATTATCTTACCTAATAATTACACTATTTCTTCGTGTTTACAAAGATTGGACATATTGAGAAGTATCCCACTGTTGTAGCTCTTTGGATTCGGCCAACCGGCACTATGAGTGGGTGTGAATGAGCCTAACAAATCTCTCATCTCCAACCACTGTGGATGCCACCCCCTCAAAATTGCAGCTGCCGTGGTGGTATTTCAATAACCCACTGCTCCTTTGACAGGTTTATTAGCTACAGTTGTGGAACCAAATAACCTCAAAGAACCGGCTCTTCAGATTTTCTGCCAAGAATTTAAAATACGAGTTAACATTAACTTAGACCAAAGGTTTGGTATAGCATTTCAAAACAGCTAAACTGAATTAGAAAATTGTGTTGAGGTCCCAGCCAGAAGTAAAGAGCACTTGTTTAGACTTGTGGGTTCTGCTATAGTGGTTCAAACAACTAAATTTAATTTGTCCAATCTAATTAAAGTTTTTAAGTATGCAAACCTGTATTTTATGACTACAAAGGTCTTATAATGTTGTCAGTAAGCACAGAACATCAGACCTTTCATGTAGGACACTGAAGCTCCTCTGTGTTGTATTTGGCTTTGAAATTGCACTAAGTATATTCATTTTGTGCCTATAGTGACACTGAGTTTCATATCTAAAAAGGAATACTGATTTTATTTATGATATTTTAATATGCATTATTTCTAGGCCAAAATGAGTTAATCAATGTCATCATAGTGTAGTAGGAATTAACTCAGTGAAGTAATTATTGTTCCCTTACTGGACATCGTAAATTAAGCAAAAGAAAGACTCTTTAAGGAAAAGGATATCAACATTGTGTCATGCTGAATTCCCAATGTTCTGCATCATGCTGTGAACTGGATACCTTCTGGCCCATCATTTGAACAACTCTTTCCTATTTTCTTGGATGTGTGCTAAAAATGTTCATGATAACTTCCTTGTGTGGCCCTCTGTCTGTCCATCCCAGATAACTTCTTTGTGTGGCCCTCTGTCTCTCCATCCCATTAACTAAATAGGTATATGTGGGAAGCAATGCTAAAGCATGCCTGGACTGCACATGTTAGGGTTATGGTTATCGGCCAAGCTCCAATATCTGGCAGCAGTTAAAAGGCCACTAAATTCCACCTTCAGCCAAAATCTGATAGTATAATTGTCAATTATTTTATTTGGAAGAGAGATTTTCCTGAGCCAAGGCACTGTAGAAGCCACGTTGATGGAACCACAGTTGGCAATACAACTGGGTGGTTGAGAAGAAGGCATTCTTGGGTGGATGTCCTCTGTGTCTCTCTAATAAACCAGCCTATGTTTATCCTAGCCACAGCAAAATAGCAGAGTATAATGACAATTATTGGCAAGGCTTTGTATGAGTTGTTTGATGCATAAATATGCACTTATGTTTTGTGGAATTAGAGAAAAATAATAACATGTTTATTTTGTTTTGTTTTTTTCTTTTGGTTTTTGTTGGACTATCATATTACAGCAGCATTGTTTATTGCCTAACTCTATTTGTAGAGCACCACAACATACACTCCCTCTCAAGAGCTTTGTATTTCTCTGTTGTTATTCCATCATATTTGACATATTTCCCAATTATGCAACTGCTTCTCAAGTTATCAGCACCTAGTTATCCTTTGGACCTTGAGTGGTATGATAGTGTTATAGACAAGCCTTTCATACAGGCTCATATATTGTGTGGAGCAGTCCTGCCTCCATGTTCGGAGTGGGCAGTGGATATTAGTTAATGTGCTAGAATGCACTCATACAGATCTTGTTTGCATCACTGTGATGGTAGTCATAAGAACATCTGTCTGTGTGTGGTTGCAGTTATCTGCCTGTGTGATAGTTTAAATAACTCTCAGCAATATGTGACCATAAACTTTGCAGGTGTTTGGCCACAAATTTTCATAAAAGTCAACACTGGGTTACATGTGGGTCCTTATTTGCAGGCGTACAAACATGTACTCCTGTTTATGGCTAGTGTAATTGCCCCTGGGCTTCTAGGTAAACAACACCTTATGGTTTGGTTTTTTGTCACATGATACCGCATGCATTTTTTAGCCCTGAAAGTCCTGTAATATGGCCAGCCAAGGGCACACCACACATCACCAGGTGGATATTTAATGGAGTCAAATATGTTTATATGTGTGCGTATACATGTGTATACATATAGGTAACACTCTTTTTTTTTTATTCTTTAATTTTATTTTGTTTTGTGTATTTTCATGAAAAGTAAATTCCTCGTCCATTTTTTTTCTTCTTTTCTTTCATTTTTAAAAATTTTTTTCATGCTTTTTTTTGTTTTAAATAATATAAAGGAAAAGACAGTTCACAACTGAGGCTCTTCCTGGAATCCTTGTTCTCTCAGGTTGGCTACCTTATATAGGCTCTTCAGCTGTGAGACCTAGTCAGAATAGCTACCATCTCTAATCTCCATAACAGTAAACATAATTAAAACTATTGTCCTAGTCTACATCTGATTAATTATAATACAATTTATTATCTGGTTTAATCTCACATGATTAACAGTACATAGATTTAACAGTGCACAGAATTAGCAGCACACAAAATTATTAGTATGCATAAGAATGATCACTCTTCTGTTGACTGTTACGATCTGATCTATCCACCCACCACACTCTCTTCCACAGTGCACACCACTCATCAACCTATTGCTCTCACTATGGAAATACGCTGAACTGTATTTTCCTTTTTATCAACATGGCTTTGAAAAGTCACTAAAGAACCACCACATCAGATGAGCTCTAAAATTACATTTTGTTCCAGCAACTAGGCTGCATTACAGGTATTTGTATGATACCACAGAATTTTGTATAGCAATTACCTAAGGGAAATTTTGAAGTTCATCTCTTTTAGAAGTGGTCTGCCAAGTGAAGTTTAGGTCTCTTGTGTCTCCACTGGCCATTGCCCAAATATACTAAAAAATTTTGCCTGTTATTCTATTCTATAATTGTAATAAATTCTATCTATTATTCTTCTTCTTTTTTTTGCCTATTATTCTTATAAAAAAAAAATTTTGCCTGTTATTTTTTTAAAACTCCTATCATTCTAATTTTCAGATATCATTCCAACATTATTCTCAGTATAAAATTCTATATTGTACAAGAATATACATTATTTATTGTACCGTAGCATAATCAACACTCAAATTCTAAAATATCCATCTGTTATTCCAATTATGCTAGACTGCACCTACTATTCCAAAAGCAATGCCAGCATATTAGGGCAATGTCTAGTCTCCAGTGGAAGGCAATGGCTAGTCTCCAGTGGAGGGTAATGGCTAGTCTCCAGTGGAACAACTGACTTGTCTATTTTCCTTGCTATCTCAATGAGAGAGTGTCTCCAAGTTTTAAGTTAATATTGGACAATACCATATTATTCTAAGTTGATTTTTATATAACTCTTAGAATTGTGTGGATAAATGTTACAACACCAAACTTATCTAACGGATGTAAAATGTAATGCAAACCATATGGGAAATGAAACATCATTCGACTTCAGAGAAAGCTCTAGCATTGAAACAGACTAAAGCTCAAATAAAGCTCGGACAACACAAAACTCAATTGAGGCATCATCAATGCAGAGCTTTGTTTTGGTGGAATATGCATCCCATCGGATCTGAAGGTCCACCTTTAAAGCAACCATGTCGAAGTGCTATTTGGATGGAGATGGCTCTGCATCACACAGAGGAGCCAATTCACGTTAACACCTACAAAGTACTCAAAGCATTTATAAACAGATTAAGGAGTGTCTTCAAGTGGACAAACCTTGTTAGCACTACTGGGTCAACCATAAACCTGGTTTCTGTGTCTACTGCCATCTCCCAGACACTAGGGCCTACAGCTTAAATAGAAAAAAAGGAGGAAAATTATGTTTACATAATTTAATTTATAGTAATCATAATGCAGGTTAGTGGTTACTCATGCATAAATTGAGCCCTCTCTTCCCACCTGCCAATGAAAATTTTGGGGGAAAATGGTCCTATGGACAGAATTTTATTTTGATCTTCGCCAAACTCTGCCTAAACCATCCTTGGATAACCCCATCAACCCGTGAAAGTTGAACCCTGTATGCCCTAGTGTGCGGGAGGAGTGCGAACTAACGAACATACAAGTCTTGAATTATAGTAAGATCATTAAAGCTGTAGAAGTTGAACAAAAGCATTTCTATCTTCTTCTTTTTCCCATTGTCACATGCCCCCCCCCTCGCTAATGGAAAATTTACATTAGCTTTTGAATCTATGGAACAAAATATCCAGTGGGACTTGCACCACTTTAAAGCTATCCTTGGGGAAACTAAGAATCTCTATTACCATAGAGCCTGTAACTGGCTGGAAAGTATGAAATGAAAATTCTCAGCCACTTATGAACATGAATTTAGCCTCAACTGTGCAGTGCAGAACATTCTTCAAATTGTACCCAACTCTTCGGGGGAGAGGGGAATTTAGTTAAGTTCCTTTTTTGGTTTTGAAGAGCATGCTGCTAACATTGCTGTGTAATTTCTACTCAAAATTCTTGAAATTGAATAAACATTTGAGGTAAAGCAACCTGAAACTTCCTCCGATTTTGTAGTTTGTAATTTCAACTGAACATTCTTCAAATTGAAACCAACGTTTGAGGTAAAGCAAACTAATGCCTCCTCTCACGCTTGTGGTGTGTAATTTCTACAGGAGCATTCTCGAAATTGTACTGTACATTTTGTTGAAACAAGCTTACTAAAGGTTCCTCTTATGGTTTTGAAGAGTTCTCAAGCAAGTTATGACAAGTTATGTATATTGATGATTTGTATTCTTAATTGCTTCAAGAGGCCCAACTCTATTCATGGTGTCCAATGCATCACATGTATTTATATGTATGTGTATACCAAGCTTACTTAACCAACACCACTGACACCCATATCATGGGGAATCTTAATTAACCTATTTTATTGTATTTTTTTAAAAATTACTAATCATCCCTTGATCCATTTTAAGAATAATCTGGAGGGTTGGGATAGAATAGATGTGAGATTGCCTATCAAGGCGATCAGCACCAAGCATGTGACCACCATACTTCTTTGTGGTGGAAATGGTCCATGCCCAGGCAGAGAAGACCTTGTGTGTGCGTACGAGATTGCATTAAGAATTTCGTTAGTTAAAGAATTTCTCAGGTCATTAAAATATGTCTTGCTGTGGTATTACCTCAGCTGTGGTATTACCTCACTGGTATGAGTAAGATCTGCACATCAGGTTGTAGAAGAAGCCTTTTTTTTGTAGATAGATAGATAGATAGATGGATAGATGGTATCTAACATTAGTTAATACCCTTGCCTCAAGTCTGCTTATCTCATGCTTTATACATGTCATTTCTTTGTGTGTTTATATGTCTCTGTGTTTGACCTTGATGCACAGCCATGTTTCTGAAGCTAACCCAGTGTAATTGTACACAATAATGTGGAATGATGAATGGTAGGTGACAGGATAAATTAGACCAAACACCCTCACAGGCAACCCCAAATAGGGGGTGGGGGGGAAGCAGAAACAGAAAATACTCAATAATTGACCTGCTTTAAACTTACATGGAATTTACATGACTTTAGAACAGTCATTAAGCGTACTAAATGACAATATAAAAGGACACAAATTAGTAGTAATTTGTAAATAGTTAAGTTTTGTGTACTCAACATTCCCTAAGCTAATGGACGTCCTCCAGAAGTCTCCCTGTGGGCATATGAAGGACTGTAATCATACTTGTGAAGGTTGAAACATAGATGCCAACTATCCCAGTTCTTCTGGGACAGTCCCTGAATGAGGTCCTCTCTACGGATCCCAGATCGCTTTCAGAAGTTGTTTTGTTTGTCCCGGAAGCCAGATAGAATACTAGATAAAGCCTGTGTCTTGGCTTTCCTTACCTCCCTTTTCTTACACAACATGACTTCACTCAGGAGGATACTAGGTGTATGGCAAACACAATGGGTGGTAAATAATAAATAAGACTATGCTATGCTTCACTTCACTCAGTCTGATAAATAGAAATATTGATTGTTCCTTTACCTTCCAGTGCCTCAAGTCGACGTCAGAGTGTAAGTCCTATTCTTTCTTTTTTTTTGATGACAAAGAAATTAAAAATTATTGTTAGACAAGTGTGTGTTTGCCTCAACCAGTGTTGCCAGGCTAGTCTTTTTTCTGACCAAATAACTCACTACTGGCTTGAAAAAATTCTGCTTGACCTTAGAAAATTTTTGCTCATCTTTCTTTTTCTTTTTTTTTGTAAACTAGGTTTCTTTTCTGCTTTTAAAAGTAGATCCCAATTATTGTTAATTTACTTCTTTCCCCCCCCCCCCCTCCCCCCTCCAAATTATTTTATTTTAAATATAATAAATGAAAGTGGTAAATCACTATGCCAGGATAGTTAAATATTACAAAAGTTTGTCAAAGAAAATTTGGTCAACTAAACAAGGATAAAACTAAGAATAGTAACTTTCTGGTAGAGATTATAGAGACTGCCAGCTTAATGGCATTGTGTGTTATATTATGCATTGCAACTGTTCTGAACATTTTCTCTGTTTGAATATGAATTTTAAAACCATGGGGAATTGAAAATTTTTATAGAGATAGTATTTATTGTTTCCCTGAAGTATCTTTTAAAAAAAGTTGGCACCCATGGAATAATGACATGCACAAAAAAGAAAAAGTCGGAAGCTTCTCGGGTCCGGCACATAGCTATAGTAACCAAATTTTATTTGGGTTCAATAATTGACATTTTAATTTTGAGTTTTAATGATTTTTAAAACAAACACTGCTTCTTGAAATCTATTCTCAGCAACTGTGGTTTTGTTAATCAGTGGAGTGGAGACATATGAATAATTGTCCCCCTCCCTCCTGTTTTTATAGGTGTAAAGGGACTCTAATTAGTAACAATTAGCGTGGTGTAAGTTTTGTGTTCTGAAACATTCCCTGTAGTTATGCTAATGATTCAATAAATACTGGCAAAGTCAAATAACTGTAGTAATGTTTCTTTGTGGCTTCTGTGGTTATGTGCAACAAGGAAAACCACCAAGATAGTCAACCAGGTGTAGTTGGACGGTTGGAATAAATAAACCAATAAAACATCTTACAATCCATTGAACAGTGATAGATTCAATCTAGCTCGAAACTATTATAGACCTGAGGCATGATTTAAGGCACTTCTGTGTAAAGTTAGTTGCCCTTAGTTTCTTTATTTGCCACTCTGATCAGAATAAACGAACAAAATATTCATATTTTTGGTTTGTATCATTCCTTCTTCAGCTTTTATATAATTTGGTGCATATAATTATAGTATGTCCATTGTGTGAGGTCTTCTGGCATTCTTCCTCTTTATGTTGCCTGGAAAAAATAAAATGGCAAACTCAAGGTGTGTGTGTGTGTGTAGTCCATCAAGTCTTGGAATAGAAACTATCACCGTTGCGTTGTGATTTTTTTTCCAATGTGTTGGACACCACATTCTTCCTCAGCAATCTGCTATCTCTGTGAGGACTGTGATAGTGATGGTGGTGAAAGCTGATTAGTTACCCCAGTGGATTGTTATTTGTAGATTGATGATTTAAATTAATGTTTTAATTATTAAATTAATTTATTATTAAGTAATTAAATGTCTTGTTATTATATTATCTCCATGGGAGGGAGACTAAACTACTTAAAGGGAAGCTAACATACTTAAAGGAGGCTAATGTCTGGAGGACTAGAGTAGTTAAAATTATGAGTTTTTGTGTGTGATGTACTGTCAAGCAGAAACTTTCAATTACATTTTTACCTATGTGCTCTCAATGGCGAATATTCTTGCACAGAAACTTGGTACTAATAGTGTTGCCTGCCTGCCTGGTGGCAGTAGTTGTCAGGCATTGGTGCAGGTCAGCTAGTAATTGTCAGGCATTGGTGCAGGTCAGCTACTGTGAGAGCAATTGCCTAATATTTGGTATCAGAGTTATGAAAATTGCCTAGTAAAGCACCTTATTGATGAGTTAGTACATGAGTTCCTTTCCCACTCTCTTATATTAATCACTATTTCCATCTTTGAATAGCTGAGAATTTCATGGCCACACAAAAACATTGGTTGTGTGAAAGGAATATTTGCCTGTGTATGCAATTAACTGTGTATTTAGTAAGACAAAGCTGGTGGACATAGTTACATCCCCAAACAGGATGGTAGACAGCTTTGAAAGTATACTCAATTAACATTGAAGTGGTTCAGACGATGATCTGAACTTATTGCTATGACTGATTTAATTGAGAAATTTTAAAAACACTTGAGCTATTAACCACAAGTTTGAACAGACTTGTAACTGTCTCAGTGTTTTGAATAATTTCAAGTTTATGGATTAATGTCTATAAACTGCTTTTTTTTGTGATCTTGCAATATTCTTTAACATTTAAGCAGTGGATATTAATGCAACCACACACATATGCATACACCTTATCAAGCATGCAATAATATGTGCCACTCTATTAGTTACTTTCCCATATGTATTCTAATATAAAATACATTTAAATAATATATATTATGTTGTGTGGCCATGTAATTGTTTTAAGCATAAGTGTGTTCTTTGTGGTTTTGTTTGTCTGTTGTAGTCTGATGAAGATGAGGATGTGGGCCATCACTGCATGGATGAGAGGGAGCAAGAGGAGTTGACTGGGGAGGTGGTGGAGGAGGTGTTGGGAGGAAATGAGGCTCATAAACAAGGACGGGGTTGTGACATGACCACAAAGGAGCTTGCAGAAGACTGCAGAGAAGAAAATCTGGACAACCCAAGCGACATATGCCTGGTGGAGGTAAGGCCATTCTCTAATTACAAATTGGCTCTAGTATAAGATATGGTTGGGTGGGTTATAGCGTTATGGTCACTACAAATAATCCTCTTGGTCAACAAATTTTGTTTTATTTATTTGTTGTTGCTGTTGTTTTTAATCTCATTTCATTATTTATTTTAAATGCATGGGAGACCCCAGTGAGGAGGATTCACTGAGATGTCCACGGACATCATGTGTATGCACATGATCCATCAGACTCTAGTTAGATCCTCAGCCAAAGATGGCGTATAAATTTCCACCCCTGCATTCTAACACCATGCCTCTCTGGAAGGTGTTTTTTTGTTGTTGTTGTTTTTTTTATTTGTTTTTTTTTGGAACACTGCCAACTTATTCTAATTAACGAGAACTAATTAATTTATGAATGAGTAAATGTTTATGCAATCTCTGCTGTGTGATACAGAGAGTACTTGGAGGTGTTACATAGACACCATCGAGGGAGGAGGGCATTTGGTCCTGCTGCGTGGAGAGTATGGCAATGAGGTTATGAGGGGGAAGGACGTACTTAATAGCATAGGAAATGGTGTATGCAGAAGACCAGCAGTGGTTGTCACAGCAACACATACAACTCAACATCACAACCTGATGTCCCCATAAGTTATTATCAATGTGTTTATCTAGTTGTGTCCGCATAGAGCTTTAAATGTCCCTATGAAACTGTTACCAGTTACTTCAACCTGTCTCAACCCAGTGTGGTGTTGATCCAGTGTATGTCCCTACAGAGCTAATGTCAACCAATTTCAATCTACCTTTACCCATGTAATATTGATTCGGTGTGTCCCCATGGAGCTATTGTCAATTTAACTCAACCTACCTAAACCAAGTGTGATGTTGATCTGGTGTTTCCCCATGGAGCTATTGTCAATTTAACTCAACCTACCTAAACCAAGTGTGATGTTGATCTGGTGTGTCCTAATGGAGCTAATGTCAATTTAACTCAACCTACCTAAACCAAGTGTGATGTTGATCTGGTGTGTCCCCATGGAGCTATTTTTAATTTAACTCAACCTACTTAAATCAAGTGTGATGTTGATTCTATGTGTGGTATGTTCCCAAAAAATTAATATTTGAAATATCAGTGATTTGACATAATTGCAACAACATGTACTAACCCATAGCAACAGATGTTTTAGTGCATTCATGACTAGACAATTGATTACTACCCCATATCTATCTTTAAAAATAACTAAACAGCATGTTTTTGTAACCAAGCAGTGTGACGCTGTGGTAAACATCCTGTACAAACAAAAGGATGACAGCATTTAATTACTATTTAACTAATAGTAATTTTTAAAACAAAAAGCACATTCCAGTGACTATCAAGCAAGGAAAACGTGCCAATCTTCAGGGGGACCTCCAATGATTCAGATTTCCTCCATGAAATAGCAGGGATGGATGTCTTCGATGAACATGACGTACTTGTTCAGCAGAGGACATAATTAAGGAGAGTGTGCAGCCTTCTTTTATGAGGTAGGAAACTGAGGGTCTCCCCTGCATGAGTGATGACCAACTTAAGCAGCTGTGTTCCTGAACATTATTTGAGGACCAAACAGATGGACATCAAAGTTTATTTTCAAGTCACTGTTCTGAGTGTTATGGTCTGATATAGTGAATTCAGATATGTTTGATCAGAAGGCCATTTGATAACTTGCGAGGATTACAACAGGAAAGGTCATCCAAGTGATGCTAATTTTGAGGACATGTTAGGTATTTAAAGAGCAGAATCAGATAATCAAGTTTTAAGCATTAACTTTGTACATCAATTTAATAATCATTACTACATGCTGTACTATTATCATAGAGGACATCATAAATCATTGACAATTGACCCAAATTTTAGAGGAAGGCAATTTTTCCAAGGGGGGGGGGGGGGGGAACCAGTGTGCCCTCCACTGTATTAATCCCAGGACTCAAAAGAGATGGAAAGCTGGTGTCTAAGTGGATCAGGACGCCCAAGCCCAAGCTGGAACACGTGTCAGCTGCACTGTATCAGATATTGCCTGACAACATATTTCAACCTCACTATTTTTCAAAGATGAATTTCTTTGGGTTGCCTATCAAATGTACTGGTGAGAGGATTAATCCAGGCTTCCCACTCAATATGCGCGCGCGCGCACACACACACACACGCACACACGCACACACACTCTCTTTCTCTCTCTCTCTCTCTCTTCTGAATTGCTTGTACACACTGTTTCTCAGAAATGCACACACAATTTGTTATTCTGGCATAAAAAAGTAATATTTGTATATTGTATGTGTATATTGTATGTGTATATTGTATGTATATTACATTTTTAGTTATGTGTGGTGTATGTGGCGATGTCCCTGTGTGTGTGTATGTGTGTGTGTAAGTTGGCAAACACTGCCTGGCTGACTACCATGGATGCATCCCTCCATCATTGTCCTGTTGTGGTTGCCTAGAAAACACGTACACCTGCTGGACCTGGGTACCATGTTTCATGCACACTATTGTCTCAATCATACACATACCCACCCACTCACCCACATGAGATGTTAACTATCAACCCAGTGTGTGTGTGTGTGTGTGTGTGTGTGTGTGTGTGTGTGTGTGTGTGTGTGTGTGTGTGTGTGTGTGTGTATTATACAGTTATTTTTAAGTAACAATATTTATGAAATAAAAACAAGATACTGATCTTATATTAGCTCAGATCCGTTATGGATACACTAAGTGTGTGTGGCTGCAAGGGTGTTGTCTGCCCTATTACACGAGATGGCTGCTACTTCCTGTAAAGTCAGACACACTACCTGTGGGTTCCATCCCGTTTCTCCCTCCATTGGAGGACCAACACCTCAACTCTGCCCCTTTCTCTCAGTGGAAGATGGGCTATAGTGAATATACAGTAGTGGACAAAATAGAATTTTCATTCTCGCTCCAATTTCAGTTGTTTTTGTTTTGTTTTTTTCATAAAATGTTGATTTTTTTTGTGTGCTGTTTCTTTTTTTCTTACTAGAAAAAGGCGATTAATATAAAATATTGTTAAATTGGTGTTCCAACCATTAAACTAAAATTAGCAATTTCCAGCCTGAGGTTCTGCAATAGTTGATGTGTTTGAAATGGGGGGGAGCGTCTGACTAGCTGATGAGCACTGCCAAACCCACCCCACCTAGGGAAGAAAATCCAATTTTATTCACAAAGAAAAAGAAAATGCTCTCACAACATAAAATACGATTAAATCTTTAAACACCAGGCAGTGGTTTACTCTTCAGATTGGATGTCACTTGTAAATCAGAGTATTTAAAATAGTGGATGAAAACAATATTTCGTTGTTTTTATATCTCAGTGATTTGAAATGTTGTTTATTTTTGTTGTTGTTGTTTATTTTTGTTGTTGTTGTTTCCTTTTGGCTTTTAATTAAGCAGTAGAAACAAATGGCTTTGTTTGGGGGGGGGGGGGGGGAATGGTTTGTTGTTTTTGTTGATTTAAAAAAAAAATTAAAGGTTTTTTATTATCCCAACAGCAGTCGGAGGTTTTCATACTAGAGAGTATATGAGTATTTTCATGTCGTCCGTTCGCTAACTCCTCCCACAATTTTGGACAAATTTAAATGAAGATTTGGACATGTGTTGCTAAATCCTGTGGAGATTATAGACCCAAAAAATTCTGAAAATGCACCCAGGGTGGGATAAAAAAAGAAATTCAAATTTTCCATAGGCACTGATCTCCCAAGCTGAAGCAGTGGTTAGATTTCCCCTGAGACTCTTTTTGTTGTGTAATTTTCCCTTCCTTTTTTACCTCCATTCCTTTTTTTCTTTTTTGTACAGGTCTGCCAAGCTGAAATTCGGTGGTACCAATCCCTGCACTGGGCTTTTTTCTTTCCTTATCTTTTCTCCTCCTTCACCCCCCTCTCCCTCCTCCATTTTTTCCCTGTGTTGATCTCTGAGACTTTGGGAACCTGCAGCTTTTCTCACCTCAAACAAACTGTTGGTAATTGAACAACACTGGATTTCTACTTAATTATTATTTTAAAATATATATTTTAATTCATTGCATTTCAGTCACAGAGGGAAAGTTTAATTTCCCCACTACTACTCCTGGAGCATGTTGTTGTGAACTATTTAGTGACTGACTGATCGTGGTGAGATGAACATTCTTTGTAGAGAATATCAAATCGAAGTTCACACACCCTGTTGATTCTGGGAAGTATACTAGGAAGTGGCTTGGTCATTACTGGTAATCGTGTAGTTGTGGGTGTTGTAGATGCCATTGCAAGTTCCAATTATGCTCTACCCACACCAAGATCATGACCAATTCTCTACCACTTCCTTCCCAGAATTGGAACACTACCCATGTAGATTGATGCTGGTTGACTTTGGGTTAAGGTACAAGATGCAGGTTGAGGTGGTTTGAGGCAGGTTAGTAATATTGAGCTGGAGAACCCACAGCAACCCAAAATGCAGAATCAACACTGTCTCCAGATTGAGCAACATGGGTTGAATGGGGCAAATGTCAGGTGAGATGATTCTCCAAACACCAGCTACTATCACTGTTCAATAAATAACTGCAGACCAAGAAAGAAAAGTAAATGGATGTAATAATAAAGGACACAGATGAGCAAGGATAGTACACTTAATCAGAGTAAATGTTTATTGGGGGGGGGGGGGGGGGGGGGGGGAGAGAGATGATAGAGGTTACAGTTATTTACATCTTTTTCTTATACACCATATTTTAAATGATCCCTGGATGGCTGTTTTGGATATCCTTATAATTAGAGCCCCATCCCAGATGTTTCTGTACCTGGATTACTCCTCTAGAGCCCTCGAGGGTGATGAGAGAAACTTCTTGATAACTGTTCTCACAGAGGTCATAAAATTTTCTTGTTTTTTTTCCTCTTAACATCTTGTTTTAGGAGAGTATCAAAGCACATTCCAAAATTAATTACATCTTCCTTTTTTTGAAATTCATCTCACCAGATAATGTCTGGTCTGAGATCTGTGCAGGGAAGGTGGCTCGGTATTGAGTACTTCTGTGAAGCCAGATCCACTATCATGCTTTGTGATACCATTAACATGACAACGGTAAAAGATGCAATTTCTTAGAAAACTTGTTTTTGATATTATATCTTTGATGGTGTATAGCGGTGCTACAGTGTTTAGCATGTAGAATAGTGCCTGTTGTTCATGTTCACACAATGGGCATATTAACTTTGGTTTCTTCTTTCGGAGATGGAGGTTTGAGTTGTGGGGAAGGGTCTTGTGAGCAGCATTTGGTAATTTTTAAAATGGTGGCATGCGCTTGAAAGAGACTTGATAGCATCAGTCCATATTGTAACCGGATCATTAACAAAGATAGTGACGGTGGTAAACAGAAGACCTCTCTCTCTCTATCTCTCTCTCTGTGGTTTGGGTGGGTGGTAAGTTACCAAGCAACCGGAGCAGCATAATGTTCAAAAAGGATCCTTTGGAAGACGAAATTTGTATAAAACTGTGTGCCATAGTTGTTGTTTCAGGCAATAGAGTGGCTACACTGACATTCTTATGGAACTTGGTTCCTCCCACCATCACACCAGTGTTGATGCTGTTGATCTAAGGGGAATGGTTATCAGTGGTAATATCCAGGACTGACACCAGTTGTCTCAGAGTGGGCTTCCAATTGGGATGATGCCTGAAGATGTTCCAATAGTAGCGAAATAACAGGTGCTCACAATAGATCTGCTAACTAGTGACTACTTTCATTGCCTTCAACTAATAATACCTAGAGCTGTGGGAGGTTGATTGCGCACCACTTATGACAGCCAAGAAAAATATTCATCTATCCCATAAAATATCTCGGAATATACAGTTTATAGCAAGACAAAGATAGCTGTCATATGCAGTTTGGGTTGTTCTTGCACACAATGCATGATCTTGAGGCTCTCTCTCTCTTGATATAAAGAGACTAATACTATATATGCCAAAATTAGAAGGGGAAAAAGAGCTATTTGTTTGTCTTTTAGAATTTAGAGATAAAGATTAATTAAACTCGTGAATAATTCTTCACAATTATTTCAAAGTGGATCAACGCTTTGAACCTCAAGAGGATTGTTTGGCATTCATGTTGTTGATTTTTTTAGGGTTCTTTGCACATCATGTTGCACATGAACAAGAGTATCAGTCAGTCTTGTGGCGAGTACCATGATGACGCTGCTAATATGGTGGGATTCAGAAATGGTGTTACATTTTTAATTAAGTTAAAAGAAGCCTAAGTTATTTTTATTTACATCTTTGACTACGTAATTAACTTTAACTGGAGATCCTACAATGCTAGAGTGATCCCACTTGCTGCTGTGGACGCAATGTTTGATGCCTCAAAACGTGATCAAATGCTCTCCACAATGAGGTGGCTATATTTGAGATAGTTATAGTTAGTAGTGTGAACTGGCCCACTGCATATATCCACAGCATATATGACAAGGTTCAGTAAATTTTATTCCCAACCAGGTGAAAAGTTGGGGCATGCTCATTAGAGAGACACTTTTTTTTTTTCTCCTTTTTTTTATCATGAGAAGAAGGCCAACACATTGTTAATTGCTCACAATCCATTGCCTGAGTAAATAGTGTTCACGCCAATCAGTCTGTATTCTGCCCATACTGTTTCTATCCTGAAAACAACAGCAAATTAGCTTGTTTCTCTGCAACTAGTATGTACACTTCAAAGCTGAGACAGCAACATATTGTGAGTGTGTAATACAATCTGTTTCTGCATTTGCTGCTTCAAAGGATTTTTTTTTTTTGAAAGTTCTGGTAAATATGCTAAGATTACTTTATTGATTTATACCAAGTGCAAAAGATGAAGTAACTAATGATATTTCTTCCTTGTGGACCTTCACATAGGAATAGCATTTACATCATTGTTGTTTATGCTTGGATCTTGCAGTGAGCATGGTCCAGGGTATTTTCAATTTAGTAGAACAAATTCCATCCAATCTGTTTTAAAGCTGCTTAATTAGAATGACATTTAAAAGTAAGAATTTAAATTTCTCTGTCAACAGAAAGGAGCCTCATGAATTTAGCTTGAAAACTGAGCAGGAACTTCTTAAACATCTGCCAGCACAATTTTTTAAAAAATTGATTATCAGCAAGGGATGTAAAATATTTGAATTATGTCGTTTGTTGGACTTCATGCTGTCTGCCAGTGAACACTGAATTAGCAGTGAGAGAAAGAGGGAAATATCTTTGCTCCACAATACTGCAAGTGTGACTTTACTTCAGTGAACAGAGCAGATGCACTTTAATTGGAACTCTGCTTGAATTAATGTTTTAAATAACAGTGTTTGTGTTATCATGAAAATGACTGAAGTAACTAAACTTCCCATGAGGGGGGAGTGGTGTACTGTTGGCCATACATGTTTATTATTCATTCCTACGACCATGATAGTGCTTTACAGCACCGACTTGTATAAACACACAATAAAGCACTTGCTCTCTCTCTCTCCCTTCACAGACTGCCCCTGTGACTTGGTGTGGTTGCACAGATGGGACATTGGTTGCAGCTGATGGTGGGAGTTACTGAGGACCTCCCTATGTTAATTATTCACTGCTATCTTAGTCTGCCTTCATCCCTTTGATTCTCAACTGAGGCTCACCAAAAAAAAATTTACCTTTCATCTATGAAAATCAACCAATTTTATTCTTGGATTACTAAAACCAACAAAAAAAAAACAACTTGTGATTGTGTATGGCAATAGTTAGTGAGTTTCATATGCAATGACATCACCTGTAAATAATAGCGTTACCATCATAGCATTGTTTTATATATTAAGTTCTCAAGGGGGAGGAGTTTAATAAGTTTTAAGATCACTCTAAGGATCTTCACTCAATGTTCCAATGTTTTACTATGATAGTTCAACTTTTACTAACACAAAGACAATGTTTATTTTTTATAAAAGATAAACTGTTTCACAAGCCCAGAGTGTTTTTCTTTGAGATCTATTAGTGTTTCATATTTTTGGAATCCAGTGCATTATGAATCCTAAACTGCATACCACGCATCACTCACAGAGAGATCATGTACTCGTAACTTCTTCCAGGTTTCTAACTTCCTTCAAATAGCTACAACTTTTGAAGCGTATTAGGTTATTTTCACATCTTATTAATTGCTCATTTTGTACCTTATGGTGCATCTATACTAATGCTTGCTTTCATCGTGTTCTTGTGCAATGGACTGTTGCTGTAGTCTGTGATCAGAACTACCGTAGTTGAGCAAAGATACAGCAGATGTTGCTGGCGTTTCCTGTTGAGTCTGATGTAGCCACAGACTGAATGCTGGTAGGCAACTTTGCTCTGTTGCTAATGGACACTAAACGTGGTCGATTACTGCTACGTCAATATGTTATTGACCATGTGCCTTGTGTTCTCAAACTAGATTAATTAAACCCTGAGGGTGATGCATGGGAACAGGAACTTGGCAGGGAAACCTCAACAGAGTGAATAATTTAATAGCCAATGTGCTAATAAATGCAATAAACAATTACAGGCTGTGGATGTTTCTCAGCCACTTCCTGCACTATCCGGCTGTTTGGGATAACTCTCCCCTTTAGTTTTAAAAATACACTTATCACTGTTTCTGGTGCCAGCAACATTTATTGATCAGAGATGAATCAGAACTGAATGTGTGCACGAAGGAGCAACATAGCCGGTGTAGTAGTAAAGTATGTTCCTCCACTACAATAATATTACAACTGCTGTGTCATGATGTTATCTTATTTTTATTCTACCTTGGGAAGGCATTCCTATTTGCTCATTGATTGCTCTGTCATATCCTATCAAATTCATTGGAAAAGACATCTTTAAAAATATAAATAACATGTTTCCCTTATCTCGTATGCGTCTATGTCAATAATTGTAATTTGTAGCGCTGTTGTTGTTTTTTTATGTACTTACACGTTTGTGGTGAGCTGACTTGAGAACCTTCTTTGGCAAGCTCTGAGAACTTATGTACAATGACAACCATGTCACAAATCTATATAGGTAGTCAGTGATTGAGTCAATATTGCTTTACCAGAATAAATAAATGTAGTATATAACATAAGCATAGGCTGATACCTTTTTTTCGGAATTTGTTTCCTTCTAGTCATGTGGGTTGTTTCTTTAATTATGAAATGTGTGTTATTTTTCACAGAACGAACCGCCCGCTTCTGCTCCATTTATTGAGGACTCTACTTGTAGATTCCTTCCTCTCATCCACAAGTCTTCTGACTACAACCACGAGCAACCCCATGACCTTACAGGGGGTGTGAGATTGGAGGAGGAGTGTTGGGTCCAGAGAGGGGAGGGAGAACCACCTCTGTCTTCAGTGCCTGAGCAGGCCATGGAGGTGGTTGAGCTGATGGATGAAAACTCCTCTCACATTCTTCTGGACAACGCTATTCCCAACAACTCCATCTCTAACACTGTTCTGGCCCACCCAGCCATCCCTTACCAGCTTGAGCCGACCATCCATCAGTGTATGCAAGAAGCACCCCTCTCTTCTGCGGTGCAGGGAGGAGTATTGCCTACCCCCTTGCCCTACGATGGTCCTGATGCAACCCCAACTTTGTCTGATCCGACGCGTCAGAATCTGTCAAATATCCGGGCAAAGCCCAGGACACTCACACCAATTGGCTCCGTGCTGTCTAGGGAAAGCTTCTCACCTGCCAGGTAAACAATTACGTTCACCGTGGGTAAGAAGGGGGAGGGGTTCAAGCACAAAGGATCGACAACAAGTTATATGTTCTATCACTTGTACAATGCCAACAGAACAAGGATGTTTATGATATTAATTGCCTTCTCTGTATGATTGCTCTTGAGCAGAGAAACTGTGTCTAAACTTCCACATTCCTTAAGTTATTACAAACACACATACCTATATTTATATTTGTATTCTTGCATTGGAATGTTATGATTAATGTTTGTTGGTTTCTGTTTATTTGTGTTGTTTTTTTTTTTAAAGAGGGGATTGTTAATTGATTTGAAGGAAGTGTTTTTTAATAATTGGTGTGATATTACATACCACTCTTCATTGCTATGACAGAGCACTGTCCCTCTTGCTTGCATCAATGGTGGCACTAGCTGATCAGCTAAAAATATATCCTTTCAATACTGTTATTAGAAGAGTCAGGATTTCTAGGTTTCACCTAAATCTAGGTTATTGACCTAAAGTACCCTTTTCTGGATTTTTAACCTATTACACTTTTTTTGTGACCTAAATATGGAACTATTTGTTCAATATTGATCCCGGCCTTTGTAAAAAAAAAATTTTTTTTCAAAGGTCCCTTCTCTGCACATCACTGTGGAAACAAACCTACACCAACTATCCTTTGCCACCTCAACGCACTGGGGCACTTGGATCGAGGCTTCCATCCTTTACTCTGAACAATTTGATGCTATAAAAAGAAGGTAGACATGCTAGATCCAGAGGATGGAATAGCAATCAAGAGAGGACAGCAACTACAGACCAAAAGACGGTTCAAGACAGACCTTGCTTTCATTGATTCCAACTGGTCTTTTCTTTCTTTGATCATTGAAAGTGGTATCTTCCTCTCAATGAGTTTATCAAGATCATTCCATAAGTGAAGATGAACTTGAGAGAGTAAGAGGTCATGTTGGACACTCACTGGCATAAGGGTTCTGCACAGAAATCCAGAGATTCCTGCACTCTGAAAAGATTTCGGACAAACTAGATGAACAAGGAGAAGAACTTTCTGCTGGAATGAGTCCAGAGAAACATTGCAAACGTATAGTTTTACCCAATGGTCAGTATTAATGTGGATAGGTCTTTCCCAGTCTATTGAAATATCCAACTGAACATTGACATAGGCATTGCTTATACAATTATCTTTTATCAAGATAAACATGTGAATGGTTAACCTATTTGTAACCTATTTCAAAGTTTTTAACCTAAAAAGAGACCTAACCTAATCCTAAAATGGTATTTTGTGTAACCTAAAAATCCTAACTTAGTCATTAGCTTGCCAAACATAAAAGGCATATGTCATACCTCTGCAGACTGCTGCCAAGATATGCAAGTGTCTGGGGACACATTATGATACCTTTTGAGTACCTAATTAAAACTCTTTTCTGCCTTCTCCTCAAAGCCAATTGCAGCGACATGGGGGGGGGGGGGGTGGAATTAGGAGGTAATCCTCATCTGCTGTTCTCTAGTTGTTGGTTTCTAGAGTCCCTTCAATTCAATACCTTTTCTTCAACTTAATGTGATAGTCAGTTTGTGTATGTGCTTGAACAATCCAATAACAGTAGTCACCAACTAAGTGTTTTCTAAACATAAGTATTTATTGTATGCAAACAAGCAACAATGCCTTCAGTATGATCACAGTTCATGACCCCACTAATCATCAACATATCATGAACATGGCTAACAGCTCCACCAATTGCTAATGATATACACTTAAATCAACAAGAGAAAAAGATTACATTAAGGTAAAAATTCAAAACTCTGATCTGTTGACATTACTCATCTAATCAATTCATTTCCTGTACTTGCTTAGCAACCTGAGTAGCTAAATAGTATTACTTATGTACATAATGTTAATTTCCTCCATGGCTAATATTTTGAACTTGGGGGAACTCCTTATTGGTACAAGTCCAAGAAAGTTGTTTTCTCAGGAATGCTCTTGGTCATTTAGTTCATTATGGTCCATTATGGCCCTTGACTGAACAAACAAAAGTGCTTATTTAACAGCCAGTAAACCGATAGAGGTATAGTATACTGCCCACAAATTGAGTAATGAAGACACTGCAAAAGGGAAGCGTGACCGCATTACCACGTTTACCACTCTAAGCTTATATAAATACTAGCAGCATATACCTGGCTTCACCCGGGATATAATGATAGGCCCACAGAAAAAAGTATGGCCTAGTGTTACCCAACCCATTTCCCTACCAGGCTCAAGTTGTTTGTGTGCTTCTAGGTCCATGAATTTTACCATCCATAAGTACCCTAAATAGATAGAATCATTTTTGGCATTTTTGACCTGACATACCCATAGGAAGAAAAATAGTCAGGTGAACCTTTCCAATGGGTTTACAGAGGTTCACTGTGAGCTGGAAGATCTTTTAACGGTGTAACACAACATCTGGGCACCTTCCAACCCACTAAAGTTACACACATACATGGATGAGGGAGTATTTTGTTGAAACCTAACTCCTCCAGTGTGACACTTCTCAAGTGTGGCCTGTTAGAGGAATTTTCACATGTGTGAACATCCTCTGCAGTAAAGGTGACTAATTCTTCTGCTAATATCAAAACACTAACACTTACTAATGCAAGGTAATTGGCTTGATCTCTCCTTCCTCCCTGGTACTCTAATAAGGTCTTTTTACGTTCAGTGCCAAGGCTTAGCCAAATCCTTTGAACTCTGTGATTAGCTGCATGGAAACAAGCAAGTAATGAGATTAAGTCCACCATAAGAATTAAGTCAAATAATAGTTGAATTCATTAACAACTTCCAATTTGCTCTAGGTTGTTCCTGACAGTCAGTCAATCTCATGCAGAGAGAAATATATATCCTTGGGTGGTGGGGGGGGGGGGGGGGTAAGCAAGGAATTGGGTTTGCTACTTTTCTTCCACTTAATATTATTACTTGCACAAAACCCGCCCTTTGGCCTTTTTCCCAGGGCAATTTTTATTTCCGGTTGACCGTGAGCCTCCTGTAGTCACACACTTGCTCAGTTAGCTTATGTTTGATATAGGATCTGTGGACCCACCTCCTTTTGAACTCACTTGGGTTATAATTTGTTTAGTGTGTGATCAGACTGCAGTGTGGTTTGTATACACAAACTTGCTCTAGAAATTTGTGTCCTTTTGAAGTGTGGTTTGTGAGTACACCTTGTACAACTTTGTGGTTACTTATGAATGAAGAAAGGCCCTACACTCTAGCCCTAGCCAAACTCTCCCCAAATCTGGCCGTTGAGCCTGTGAGTAACTCCTGAACATTTCACTGGTCCAGGCATCTGGGAGGAGATAAAGCATACACAGAGAAACAGACACGCAAAACATGAATTATAGTAACATTATTTTGGTGGACTTAGGAGCTATCACTTTGTTTAGGGTTATTTAAATACCTGTGGATTACAGTATCATCAACAGCTGTAGAGAAATGCATAAAAGTCATCTAAAAGTGTATATCCTCTGTAGAGTCAAGAATTTAGACTCTGTTATGATAACTTGCACTATAACGTGATTATTTTATTAAAATTAGGGGAAGTTTACACATTCTTGCCTGAGCATGTGCAAGGCAATCAAATATTAAATATTCAGCACTTCCCAGAATAAGCACTGTATGCTTGTGTGTGTGTGTGTGTGTGTGTGTGTGTGTGTGTGTGTGTGTGTGTGTGTGTGTGTGTGTGTGTGTGTGTGTGTGTGTTGTTGATTGTGGAAGAGTAGAGACAAAAGAGAAAGATGTTCTGATGTAGAATTAGAGAGTCCCAGAGTGTTGAGTGCTGAGACAGAAGGAACAAAGGGAAATTGCAGAACAGAGGTACAAGAGAATGGAACGAGGACATTTGATGGATGGTAATGTCGAGAGAATTAGGGAGGAATTAAAGCTGCCTGAATGCTTGGATAGAAATAAGACTTTTATCTTGTAGAAAATTCAGGCCTTCACTTGAGAATGTCTATTTGAAAGAGAAGAGGGAGGGAGGGGGGGGGGGAGAGAGAGAGAGAGAGAGAGAGAGCCAGAGAACTACTCGTGAATGAACAGTCTAAAAGCAAAGAGTTAAACTCTCTAAAAAGAGAGGAAAAAGACAAAAATGGCCATCAAACAGTGATATGTGAACTGTGGGAGAACTAGTGTAAAGCAAAAGTGACATATGTATGTGTTGTGTTGTGTTGTATAATTGTGAATAGTCCAGCATTTTTGCTTTGAGTATATTCCGCAACGACAAATTTTTTTTTTTATTGAGTGTAACTGATACTGAAAGTGTTAAGTCAGCATTGCCTGGCAACCACTTGTAATCAACCAGTGGTTGCCATCACTCTACTCCTCAACTCCTCGTGTAAGAATCTGCCACGTGATAGGGTTACAGTGATGCAGCCATCAAGACTGTGCTGTAATTGCCCCCTTGTGAACTTCCCATCCCTTCTGGTCTTGAGAGAGTGTCCACTAGTTATGGCACCCAATAATTCCAATTATTCAGTGGATGTATGGAGCCTCGTTGTGTTTCTATAGTAACCCTTAACAGACTTTCTTTTAGCCATCATGTCACCATCTACGTCACCATTGTAGTGAGAAACCTTGTTTTCTTATGGAATACTAGAATCCACATGGCTAAAGCATTTCCCTTCGCTACACCTAATTCGGTGACATTAGAGGCCAACCTCCTGGCTCTGCTATGTAGAGGCTGCTATCTGTCTTGGCATCTTGTCATCCAGTTACCATTCTTCAACCCACTCATAATCACTGATTTCCTTCTCATTTTTCCCCATTCTGTTATGGAATAAGAGACAATGAATGGGAGAGAGAGAATGTGCATATCCGATGGCTGAGGGTGTCAGGCAAACAGGAAGTCTGATAAGACAGTTGGCAGGCAATATTTGATTCAGAAACCCAACATATTCTACTAACTACAATAGAATTAACTTTGACCACACTAATTCATATTGGAATGGATGAAAGGTGTCCCGAAATGTTATTATCTCTGTCTAGAAGACGCTGGGTGCAGGGTAGAATGCCAAACATTGTGATATGAGAAACAGATTAAGATTACACTTTAATGTATAAAATGGCTTGAATAAAATGTAGTCATTCAGATTAATTAGAGAAGTGGGGCCAAATGTCTGCCAATAGAGACACAAGCTATATTCTCTCTCCTGAATGTGAACACACATACATGCTAAAAATAAGTCACAAACACTCACACACTCATAATGCTAATAATTAGCTATCAAGTTAATATACCCCATGGTTGACAGCACGAATGTAAACGCTCACAGATATCACACCAAAATTGAGCATACATTTTCACAGACACCTACAAATTGCCTAGAGCCAATTCTGCAATGCAATGTCGTACCATGATATCAGAGAGGAATACCAGATACCACTTGTGTGGATGTTACACACATCTGGGTGATATAACACTTCCTGTGTGCACCAAGATCTCTCTGCTCAACAATTCTTTGCTTTATTGGCCTAACTGTTTGTACACACGGCACACATCACTAGTTTCCAGTTGGGTCAAGAATACAATGAAATTGTTGAAAAGAAAGTTTCCTGGTGCAAACAGGAAGTGCTAAGTGTAAAAGGAAGGCTTGAGACTGAGCATTGTGCGGGTGTATGGCACGGCACACCCACACAAGTGATACCTGGTGACATTTTCTGATATAGTACAGCATTACGCTGCAGAGTTAACTCAAGGGAATTCATAGGTGTCCGTGAAAGACCAGGGTTGGGTCGTGGATTGACATCTGTTGCTGCCAATCACATATGGTGGCACAGAAGCACACACATGGTCTATAGGGCTGACCATTGCTGATGTGCAGCATACTCTCTGCAAATTTTCCACCTTTTATTGCCTCAATAATCCATCATAGTACAACACTGAGTTATCAAAGGATAAAATGAGGTACCAATACCCTTTTCTAAATTAGTAAGTCTTTTATACATTGAAGGAGGGGGAACCTGGTGGAAATGACCATATGAAGATTAGAACATTTCTCTCAACAGAATATGGATATCTCCACAAGATACGAATATCTGCACAAGATATTGTCATCTCCCACAGATATTTCACTAGAACAACAACAAACTGTTTGAGTTCATCCTTGAGAGACACCTGATGCCATGGTATGTGACTATGAGTGAGTCAACCACATTCAACACATTTCCTAGCTGATAGCAGACGACTCCACATATTAAACAAGTGACAGTTGACTAAAGATAAACTTAAGAAAGCATAGAAATGATAGAAAGAAGTTAGTGAGTCAAATGGTTAGGAAAGTTACGCACTCCATTCATGACTCCATCAGTTGTTTCAAGTCAACCTAAATGTCCTTGCACCCAACACGCGCGCGCGCACACACACACACACACACACACACACACACTTTCATGCATACACACACACCACACACATATACACACTCACACACACACACACACACGCATGCACACACTCATACACACACACATACACACTCACGCACACACACTCATACACACACACACACTCATGCACCCACCCACACACACACTCATGCACCCACACACACACACACACACACACACACACACACACTTTCATGCATACACACACACCACACACATATACACACTCACACACACACACACACGCATGCACACACTCATACACACACACATACACACTCACGCACACACACACACACTCATACACACACACACACTCATGCACCCACCCACACACACACTCATGCACCCACACACACACACACACACACACACACACACACACACACACACACACACACACACACACACACACACACACACACACACACACACACACACACACACACACACAATGGTGGTCGGTTGGTCACTCTTAATCCATTCAATCTTTCAATGTCAACCTAATTTTAAGATTTAAGCTTATGTTGTTGTTTTAGTATCTCATGACGGTTATAAAATATCAAATAGCATAAGTATTGTGTCTACTGTTTGGCTGACCTGGAACATGTGAACACATGTGCAAGAACATGTGCAAGAACAGATGTACGTTGTGGAGTATGGTGTGACCTGGTGTGACCTGGTCATGTGATGATATCGAGTTAGTCTGAGCATGGAAAGGATCATCTTCGACTTCTGCCTGCACAAAAGTGGAAGGATTTATGATCAAGCAGTTCACAAGAATTATCACACCAATCAGAGCCACCAAACATTGCTGATAATAGAGACATCCACAGCCTTGCACTCCCTCACTGTCTAGCATCCCAACAAACTGGCCATAGCTTGGCTGGCACACACCAGATGGCCTTCACTCACCTCTGGAGTGGAAGTGAGACCACTGCTCTGGGATTAGACTACAACATAAAGAGGCAAGTCCTAAGAGACAGAGGATTGGGGAGGGGGGGGGGGGGGGGGGGGGGGGGGGTAAACCCTGCCTTCAGTTTGGAGTCTGAATGGCTTAATGTCCTTTATTCCCTGTAAATTGATCAGACAGCAATTTCTTTATCTTTTTAGAAATATGAATGGTTGTCATGGTGATATAGTTGTCACAGGTCTCCTGCAAGTCATAAACAATATCCTCTTCAGAAGAAGCAGGGAGCGTAGCTGGATCACCATGGTAACCAGGCATATACGAGTGTGATGAGGCCCCATCACCTGAGTTCTGCCTCACTATGCTCTGTCACATGGAGGCCCAGAGCTTTGGTCATCCACAGCACAACACTCAATGACGCACCAAGTCTTGCCATGTTGGGGGCAATACCTCATATAGAACTTCTAATACAATGAATCAGCAAGGGTGTATTTAGTTAAGGTGCACACATGTATGTATTACTCATTGAGATGACATCACATGATTGCAAAGGTCTGCTGCTCATTGTGTGAGAAATATTGTGTTGTCTGGCAACCAAACCACAATGTTTTCTGATAAGAAGACTTAAACAAATTGCTGTCATCATTTTCAGCTACTTACAATATTAGTTCAGGAAACACTAAAATATGGCTGCTTAATTATTTCATAAACAGCATGTGATCTGATAAATGCGCCTTTTTTGCAGCTTCTGCCAGAGTTACATTTAGTTTAAATACTGAATCCCCCTGTTTCTATTGCACAGGATGTAATTATTTGCAAGCAGCCATATTTACCAAGGCTAAATGGTGCTGTCGTCCAGCACAAGACATATGACTCCATTGCTGCATGTGTAAAGGTCCAAAGGTTCAACATGTCCCAGATTAGCTCAACAAAGTAAAACATAATCAACAAAGGAGTGTCATATGTACTCCACATGTCTCGCACATGCACAGAAGACTAACTGCATGTAGCATTACATGAGCACACAGAGAGAATTTGTTCAAGTTTGCATGGACATGCATACCACAGAAATGCATGACACACTTACACACTAAGAGTATAGTTACTTATCAAGCTAAAAGACATGAATGTTGCAGGATGCCTGAGTGAGTAAACAAGTTGCTCCTGGAGCAGACACTAGGTTGGTGTGGAATGTTATCGTGCAATAGTCCACTGATATACAGTTGCACTCCCTCCAGCAGTCAAGTTGATGGCAACAAACAGAGACACATCCAAGAAGACATATACTTTGTCATCCTGAGATTATGCCAAGCAAATTCTAGAAGCAGAATTCTATCAGAGTGACTTGAAGAGAGTAAACACAGGAAACCTTCACCACCTGCAGTCTGTTAGGGTCTAATGGCTCATCATGAAGACATGCATGTAGACACCTGAAATTTTGGGGGAAATATGTGCTTCTGAGCAAGTAAAAATATGCTGAAAACATAAGTAGACTTTCTGAAAGAATAGGTAAACATTCAGGGGAAAAAGCAAAAATTTCTTAAAATAGGCATTAGGGTCACTGAGTATATCACAGTAACAGCTATATACACCTCTCAAGTCTCACTTGTTAAAATCGTGACACAATTAGTCTGAACTTAAATTATCTGTACCATTCTCTTTTTTTTTTATGCTGAAACAATTGTATTTGTCAATTACCATAATTAAGAAAAGTAGATATAGTGAAGGAAAAAAAATAGGTGACGGTTAGAAGAATGAAAGAAAAGAAAAAATAGGCAAAAAATTTTGAGCATAATTTGTCCAGGATTACCATCGTCAGAGAGGTCTAATCCACCATCAAACAGGGGGCTAATAGTCTGGCATATATCACATCTTCCAGCCACTCCCTTTTCATAAGAAAGCAAACAAAATGGTAAGGTCAAAGTCATTAAGGGCTTCGGGTCAAAATATCTGCGTCAATTGGGTATGATTAAACCGAATTACCAGTAATTGGATAAATAACAAACCACCTTTCCTGGATGAGAGAAGAGTCGCATGTCTGGAAGCCTCTGAAATGCTGGAGTATATGTGTAGTGGAATGATGTGGAGGTGTGGGTGATGTCATTTTCAGCTGAACTAATTTATCTACCACATCCAGACAACCATAATTAAAGCATTAACATGAGGCTAGAGTATTATCACTCCCTGAGGAATGTCCCATTAGACTGTTTGGAAGATAACAAAGTCACAGAGACGGTAGATCCTTGGAATGCATGCAAACAACAACTCCAGGACATTCGGAACTAATGAGAGGAGATACCAGAATTATCCACATGACACACTTGGACTAGACCTGTTACTATCGACAGAATAATTCAGGGGGTGGTTAATGAGTACAACTCTGTTTTAAATAAGACCTTAATGGTTGAGAGCATGCAGTTGGAAAACACCAGACAAGCAGCCACCCAATAGGCATCAGCACATGCCCATCATTCTTGCTATATTTATTGATCACATGCTGCTGTATTCCCAGTGCAGGGTCATCATTCTAACTATATTTGTTTCTTCTTTCCTGTGGTTAGTTACATTTGGCATTTCAAACAGCTATGTTTATACTCACAGCATAATTCAATTGGGTAAACTAGTTGATACACAACCTTCAATTTACAACTATATATTCATGCCCCATTTAGCTGCACTGTACAAGGTGTTGTTTGGGAATGATTCCATGTATGGATGGATGGGGAGATGTAGTGGAGGCAGACGAATCCTTATGGGGAGTTGCACCAATAGAGAGTGGTGGGCCCAATATTGGCACTGGTTGTCTCCCTGGGTACATTGAACATACCCAAAGGGACAGGCAGTGCCAATGTTGGACCCACCTCTCTCCATATTGTTCAAAATCAAAACATTCCTGCTTGATTAGCCACCAGCAAGCCAAACATGGCAGAGCCTTGACCATGTAAGGATCGTTTCTATGGTGACATTTATCGACACATTTCTACACATTTATATATCAGCTATAGCTATATCTATGGCGATGATATTTTCACAAAATACACCCCACAGGTTTCAAAGGAATTTTAGTCATTTCAATTTGGCAGTTCCAATTGATATATCAAATTCAATCTGAGCATTTGAAGAAAATCATTTTTAGGAAGTTTCAAGACTAATTTATGTTGTGTGTGAGAAAACAATAACTGCTATAGAAACAGAACAATTAATAAGAGAATAGGCTCATGAGAATTCTCCATGGAGAAATTAAAATAAAAGATGACTCTGTCTGTAGAATTCTAATCCTAGCTGTCAAGTGTCTTGGGCCTTGGGACTATCGTTTCAAAATAAAACTCCTCAGGCTATTCTGTTAAATATAACTTCAAGACACTCTGATTGGGGTTCGTAAAACATAGACCAGACAGACTTAATCATTCCATTGTATTCTGAACATTTAGAGCAATTATACAATCATACTTGGCTGTACTATTATCGAGTGTAATGAGAGCCCGAGGGCTCAAACAAATCAGCAGTAACCATGGCAGCAAGCAGATGTATGAGTCACAGTTAATCGATAGAGTAAGTGCTCCACATTTGGAGTGCGTATACAACTACACAATAGTTGTGGCTGTGACCAGGCTAAATTGCAGCCCATATAGTGATCATGTACGTCGCAGTCCCACAACGCAGCACCACCAAGGCTATGAACAGGATTCTTAATTCCAATGCAAATAATTATATACTTCAAAATTAATCCAGTTTTTTTTTTAATTTATTTATCTTTTAGTTTAATTACTGTTATCATGTTAGCTATATTCACTAACACAAATTATGGCTCTCTGTTCAAAGTATATGGACAGAAATTGTAACAATGAATGAATTACCTAAAACACAATACTGTATTATACAAATACATATTTCAATTAATGGTAGAAACATCGTGTGTGTGTGTGTGTGTGTGTGTGTGTGCTTGTGTGTGTGTGTGTGTGTGTGTGTGTGTGTGTGTGTGTGTGTGTGTGTGTGTGTGTGTGTGTGTGTGTGTGTGTGTGTGTGTGTGTGTGTGTGTGTGTGTGTGTGTGTGTGTGTGTGTGTGTGTGTGTGTGTGTGTGTGTGTGTGTGTGTGTGTGCAGGTGCTGCCTGCGATGTGTGGCAAAGTGGCTGAGTAGTTATGCTCTTGGATTGACAACCCCAGGGTTGCGAGTTAAAACCCAGTAATAACAGGAAAATTCTCCTGTCCTTGAACATCTTCTTTCCACACCAGTCCACCCAGCTGTGATGGGGACCTGGAATTTTCTGGTGTGCAAATTCACTGGCCATTGCTTGTCAATCAGCTAAGGGTCCAGGTGGGACTTTGGGTGTCCAAACTCATAAGCTGAGAGTCTTGGTCAGTCCTCCTGCAAGCTCCTAGCCTGGCTCCAGGAGTTTGCTTGCACTCGCTCATAGTGCCTGCTTAGTGCACAGGCACACTAACTATGTCAGGTGCACGTGACCATGTTGATGGCAGCTAGACTATTTGCATTTTATGTATGCATGTGTGTGCTTGTGTGTGATATGCAGTGTGTGCATGTGATGTGTGCATGTGGTGTGTGCATGTGCGTGTGCGGTATGGTGTGTGCATGTGTGTGGCAGGTGAGTTTGATGATGACCACAGAAATCTATAAAAATTTAGTGATGATGTGACTATCATAATGAGAGGTTCAAAGAGAGGTTCAAATCTATTCAAGTGTGAAAGTTTGATTCTAAGAAGTTTTTTCGAGTGAAAATTAAAAGCATGCTTAGATATATACAATACTGCATGTTTTCTTTACAGCCATTATAGAGATATGGTTGATATAGTTACAAATTACATTAGTATAGAAAACCATCTGTCGAATTTTTAAGATAGTAGACAGAAATACAATCTCAATAAGCCCGAGAGCCGCCACCATGAGGAAGAGCTCATGCCTGGAGACTGGTTATCTCAAGTGCATTCTCTATGAATCAAATTTGTGTCTGTTCTTTGAGTCTTTTAGAATTTCTTAAATATGTTGGAGCTCAAATACTAGAATCCAGATGGATATATTAGTTGTATTTCGGCTTATCAAGAGAACACTTTCTGAGTTAAAAGCTGGAAAAGATAAAGAGAATTTCAAGCTTTATTGCCAACAACACACTGAGAGAAAGTTCACCCTTGATCAGCTGATGGCAAATGCTCAAACATTTTTGAAGAATATATTTTGTAAAGATTGTTTTGTTGATGAGGTAATCTAAGTAGATTCCTATTGTAACAACTGTGATAGTTGTCGACCTCCTTGCAAGAAAATTATAACATGAGAAAATATTAAGATTTGAAAAACATGTTATTATCACATGAGCATGTCTTAGGAGGTCACATATCAGCTGATCATCCCTCACCAACATCAAAAGAAAACGTAGTCTAAGAATTCTTTCAGGAGGGACACCAGAAATGAAAAATATACAAGATAAAGGGACTGTTCAATGATAGACATTTAAGGTGACGACCCTTCAAGCACTCATACTGTTTATAAAAGATTACATGCAATCAATCAACTTTAAGTGATTCTGGAGGATCACAACTCGGTTGTAAGAAACACTATGGAATTCTCGGCAGAATCAGGCCAAACATATCTTGTTACAATCGACCACTACAAGTTTGATGATGCAATAGAGCACCCCAGTGGGCGATGGAAGAACTCTAACATCCAGATTTAATCCAAGAGAATAGCTGAACCCAACTGCCATTTGACTGTGAACCAGAGCAGAGTCCAAGGGCAGTTGGTGAGGTGATGGTGGATGGACAGCAAGTCAGGCTATTTGTGGAAGGAGGATAAGAAGCTTGAGAGATGATGTTGGAGAGGCTCAGAGAACAGAGATGAGTCATAGTTACTGACTTGGCAAGGACTTAGCTCTTCTCAAGCTCTGCACTGAAGTCATCAGAACTATAGAAGCAATTAAATGATCTAGTGTGGGTGACATTAAGCATACTTTCAAGTCAAAGCTCTCTGTGTGTGTGTGATGGCAAGAAAACAAAAGGAAAACAGGATGAAGATAGTTATTACATTGGGAAGCTTTATTTGTCACACAATGGACTCACACAAATCCCTTGCAGCAAGTGGGAAAACTTACTTCCCTCCCCTCCCAATGTTCAAAAGTCGTCAAAAATATGTTGCTCTTCAAACTGTTTTCTTTACCAAACACTCACATCAGATTATTTTCATATCTGATTAGACACTTCATACCTTTCAGCAGTTAATCTATTAACAGTGTTTAAGAAAGTGGAGATTAGGTTGTGAGAGAGGGAGGAGGAGGGGGAGGGGTGGGGATGAGCTTTGCGTTGTCTTGTGTGTGGTGGGAGAGTACACTTTTATTTGGTATCAACAATCGATTGCTATAGTAACTAGATTCAGGCCAGCTGGTATGCAGCATGTAATGCTATTAGCTGCACAGCAGCTGAGATCACCATTCAAAGTCTGGTCACCCACCAATATTTGGAGCAAGGAGTCTGGGAGAAGGCCATTATTAGGTTGCCGCTCTCTTCTGAGATATGTTTACAAGCGATAGTATAATAAAGATCCTGTAACAAAGCATGCCAAAGTAATGGTATCTGACAGCCTTATAGCAAACTTATATAACTTTTACTTCAAGTTGACTTACAATTACTTGGTGCAAGATCTATGGAATGATTGACACAGCTCTCCCAACAAATCAGATCCTTCCACAGCCACTCACTAACCACAGGTAGTCATAGTCCTGACCACTAGGAGAACAAATATCTGTACTTGCAATGATGTTTCAGAGAATCTATGCATGCATGTGCTGGTCCAGTCATGTGGATCTACATGGACATATCAGAACAGGGAAACATCAGGAAAACAGTAAACACTAACAAATCAAGGGTCTGCTGGTAATGAGGAGCACTTAATCTTCCAACCTAAAGTCTATAATTGCATGGATGGTTCTGTGCTATAGCTGAGGAAACAAAAGCACTGGTGATAATTTCGCCCTCTTGAGAGACCCCTCATTGGAAGACCACCTCTCTAGTAAGACCAATTTTTGTAGGATTTAAGGATGCTCATTAAAAGGAAGGACTACTGTATAAAATACCACCTCCCCACCCAATATTCTGTGGTTTAGTTAAGTATAAAACGCTACAGCAGTACCAGAACCTGAACTTCTACATATATTGCATATGAATGATTTCTGAAGTGAATTGAACAGATTGGAGAGTTATGCATTACAGCTGCCACTAGTTCACAATTATCTAGAAAGCCAGGCCAGACCAGACCAGACCACACCAGACCAGACCAGGGACAGTGACCACATGGGGAGGAAAGTGGAGGAGTGCCCCTCCTTCCTAAAGTGGGAACTGTGTACGATATAATGGTTCGTACATGAGAGTAACAAATGCACACAACATTGAGTAATTAATTACTGTACCACAGCTAATGGTCACTGTAGTATCTTACCCTCACTTCATTTACAACTACTAGTGAAAAACTTTCCCTTTCCTGAGTCCAAAAATGTTGTAATAATTTTCTATTCGAAGGTAGAAATGCAGAAGATACAATGGTTCACTAACACAAACATTTGGATTGTGGGAGAATCTTCCTCAGTGTGATGATGATACATAATGGTATGACAGCTTTATACAAAATATCTAAGGTGGCGTGATTGAAAGTGTAATGTGTTCTAAAACAAACTGCACTATGTGCATGTGGCAATGGGAAACACTAAATAAGTTGTTTACTGCTCATTTTTCCATCAGCCTCCAGCCTCCAGCCTCCTGCATTTACAAACTTGCTCAGTTTGCTTAATGTTTTATATAGGGGGTGGGGGGTTTGTGGGGCATTTATAAAGTAAAGATTATGAATGCATCTGTAGTAATTCGTTTCCTTTTGAATGCACCTGGGTTATAATTTTTTTGCTGTTATACATATACACAGGACAGGGGGGGGGGGGGGGGGGGGGGGGGGGTATGTGAGGCATTGCCCTATTTCTAAAGGAAATATATAATACACCTCTAGTACTTAGCGTCCACTTCTTGTGAGATCAGATTAGTGTGGTTTGTTAAAAAAAAAATTCCTGTAGAAATGTTCTTTTGAATATGAATGATTACAACTCTATGGTCATTCATGAATAGGAGAATACATTTAATGGAATTACGCCCTAGCTCTAGCCCTGGCCCAAACCATATTCTCCCTAAACTGGGCCAGTGGTCCTATGAGCAACCACTGAAAATTTTAAGACAATTGGTCTAGGCATCTGGGAGGAGATGCGTTATGCACACAGACAGACAGACAGACAGACAGACAGACAGACAGACAGACAGACAGACAGACAGACAGACAGACAGACAGACAGACAGACAGACAGACAGACAGACAGACAGACAGACAGACAGACAGACAGACAGACAGACAGACAGACAGACAGACAGACAGACAGACAGACACTACATAAATTACAGTGAGGATAACTTCCTTATCTACAAATACTCAATCTATATCATCAGTTTGTTTGTCTATTTTTGTCCAATCATCCAAAACTATGTATATAAGAACTAGATTAAATTCTGAAGACATCTTTTAGGTTGTTGCTTACTCTATTAGCTTAGGAAAAGAACCAACTTGCCTACAGCAGCAAGTCTTGAAATGTAAACGAAATTTCAATTACAATTATTTGAATTACAAATTACAGTAATTGTAAATAGTGCATTTTCCAAACTTGCAATTGTAATTAGTTACATTTTTGGGCAAGCAATTAACCACATTTTATGGCAAAGGAATGAAACCATAGCTCAGGATTAACATGAAGAATTGAAATCTGTTCAAACTGAATAATTTTTTAGAATAAATTAGTTCTTTGTGTAAATTATTTTTTAGTGTTGTTTCAGAATGTTGATCTCCCCCCCCCCCCCTCCCCTCCTCCTCCCCTGTTACAAGAATTTTGATCTCCTTGGTAACCACCTCCACCCATGACATCACAACATGATTGAGTATGCCTTGGCTACAAAATTCGTGAGATGTAACAAACTTTAAATGAGGAGTGTACACAAGTGTTAGAATATGGTTGGTGAAGTGGCATATCAGGTGACCACAAGAGGGAGGGTGCAGTGGGGTCATATCCCCTCCAATGTGAAATATTTTAAAGTCAAAATTAGTTACCACTAAACTAATTTCTAGAAGCTGAAATAACATCAACAACACCCAAAACCATTATTGGTCAATCATGTAATGATGATGATAATAACAACAATATTAGAGGGAGGCAAGACTGTGCCCAAAACCTATTAACTTTAAATTTTAAAAAGGCCAAGTCCCACTGTTCCCACTGCTATATGCATTCTTAAACTAAATATGTCCTTCTAGCAGACAATCGTGTTACTACAGCCCACTGAAGGTGGGTCTAGCTAGCAGTCCCTGGGAATGCAGGCTAGTGTAGTAATAATAATATTATAATAATAGAGCTAGTGATATTTATATGCACTAGCACAAAATTGCTGCCTTCAGGCCACATTGCTTACTAGGCCCATCTTCAGTGGGCTGTGGTCCCATTTGTCTACACCCCATTGTTCAAGTGGAAGAACTAAATGAAGTCCCCAAAATGTCCCCCAAAAAGTCTTTTCAACGTCCACCATTTAATTTTTATCAAAGAGAATGCATAAGCATTCACACCTACCATTTCATAAGATGTTAATGTATTTTAACATTGAACACCCTGTTGAAAATTTAAAAAAAAAAACCTGTCAGCAATTTCAAAGGGAGAATAGAGTTTGGGGAACTTATAAATAGTGCTCCAATACAGCCTATTGCTGAAAGAAATACATGCATTAAATTTCAGATCAAACAAATTCAGTCCAGACAAGTTAGACTGTGGCAAATAAAAAGAAAAAAAAGAAAAAAAAAAAGACTGCTTGGAGGAGCAGCTGGATACCCCCATCTCCCTCCACCCATCACTATTCCTGTACAACAAAATTAAGGGCTATTAAAGGTTTTCACAGAGAAAACAGTGTTAGAATAAAGCCAAAATAGTGTTGATAAAAGCTTACCACTAAAAAAGACACATACATAGTATTAATATAAAAATTATTCCAGCAAAGATTTTAAACCAATCTTAGTGGTGTGTGATAACAGCTGGACCTCCCATCACCAATGCCTGGCTCATTCCAGCTACAATTTTAAAGCAGGTGCATGCACACCATAGTTGAGGGGATATGTTAATCAAGAATGCATGAAGACTATTGACTTATCAAAAAAAAAAGTCAACCAAGCTGACAATGAAAATAAACCTGGATACATAATAAGATTGGAAAGCATATCTTGGAGCACACAAAATGTTGCTGGAGAAAAACAAAACAAAAACAGTTGCATAAACTCACAGCAGCATATTCGGTTGCAGTTTCTGCATAGATACCAGTTACTAAGAATAACCCAAAGGATTTCATAAAAAAAAAAAATGATTACAATAAACTAAAACCTCCAAGACATGTCATTATATAAGACATTTCTAACCTCATGACATGTTAGTCTATAAAATGTGTCATCCTGTAAGACATGCCCTCTCATAGGACATGTCCCAACATAGTACATTACTTCCCACAAGACATGTCCTCCCATAAGACATGACCTCCCATAAGACATGACCTCCCATAAGACATGACCTCCTCTAACACATGCACTCCTGTAATACATGCATTCCTGCAAGACATGCCATCCTATAAAACCTGTCCTCATGTTACACATACCCTCCAGTAAGATATATCCAACTTTAAATCATACCTTTCAGTAATACATGTCCTCTCATAATACATGTACTCCTGTAAGACATGTCCATCTGTAAGATATGCCCTTATGTAATAATGGCCTCCTATAAGACATACCCTCCAATAAGACCTGTCCTTCCATAAGACATGTCCTTCCTTAAGACAATTTCGTGACCACAGCCCACTGAAGGTGGACCTAGCAAGCGTGCTAGTAATAATAATAATAACAACAACAACAACAACAACAATAATAGTTATAGTAGTAGTAGTAGTAGTACAGTAATAATAATAATAATAATAATAATAATAATAATAATAATAATAATAATAGTAACAGTAGTAGGAGTAGTAGCAATAATAATAATAATAATAATAATAATAATAATAATAATAATAATAATAATAATAATAATAATAATAATAATAATAATAAGTAATGAGATAATTTCTCAAGTTCAACTTAAAATACCCCCCCCCCCCCCCCCCCCCCCATTCTAAATATTTATTACTCTAGTGAACTAATAGTGCTAAAGTTGAGGTGTAGAATTCAAGATATTCATTCAATATGTCAAGTGCAGATAAAACTGGAATCATGCAGGAGTGGTACAATAAAATTGCAAAGCTAGAGAGGATGGACGGCAACCGCCACAGGACAGAGGGATAGTCTGAACTGCGAACACAGCCACAGCTTATTAGCAGTCTAGCGAAGTTGCACCACCAGAGTATTATAAATCTGGCTTCATTTTATCATGCGCAATAGCCATTGCCTCGTGTGCGCAAAATTTTAGATTACGTGTGGCCATAAAAGATCTGCAAACTTACACTACCAACTAGAAGCGATTTCAAATTGTGAAGCTTGAGTAACTTGGAAAAATGGAGTTCGTTCAGGAAGAACTTTGTGAGTATTTGCCAGTGCGCCACTCCAAGCTGGACCCTGCTACTTCTGCAGCGGCAGACTCTCCAACTCCCAGCGTATCCCCCAGTGGCTCCAGTCAATCTCAAACTCAGCCGTACCTACCCAATAAATTCTACAAGGTTAGTTTGCAGCTGGTAGTTTAAAACAGCCCTGGCAGGCTGTGTTGGTGCCTCCATCAACTACGTCCTACATAAATTTCTGGATGGGTATTATTAATTAGTTCTCCTGCCTTGTAGCTACCAGCTGCCTTCACAATTACGTTGAAGTGGAGTGAAGCTTTGCAGTAAAAATGTTTTGTGATGTAAGCAACATGAAACTTAGGGAGCATCTTTCCTGGTAGCAGCCTAACAGTTCTAGTGTCATAGTGAGCTTACTGCAGGGCCAGGTGTTAAAGCATTGAAGATGTGTAGTTAATTAAGGGTGGATTTGGCATACGGGCAGCTTCTGTGCACTAACTCAATAGTCAGTGCTTTTATGTTTAATTTTAATTGTCTTTGTGTTTTTGTTTGTAGCATTGGACAACACTGTGGGTAGTTCTGTACGTAGATATTAACCCGAACTTGAGCTACATTGGCTACTGCAAGAAAGAATCTGATTGGTTGGTGGACAGCCAGACAATCGCCAAGTGCTATTTGGGTGAGAGTTTCACAGTGGAGCATGCTCCTTCCAGCTACTCCAAGAAGTACGAACATGTGGTGCAGTTGGTGTTCAAGAGCTATCGTCTAGACTTGGGTTTTGAGTCTGTAACAAAGAGGGACCAGTGGTTCAAGGCTCTGGAGCTTCTGTCTGGTAAGTAAGCTATTCACTTCTTTATTATGTAATCAGTTTATTCACTTTGAAGCCACATTCCTTTGGGAGCTAACTACCCAGAGTTGAATGACTCACAACCACATATAGAGAGCTCTGGGGATCAAAGCTGATGGATTTTGATTAGGACGGTCTTTGTGGGGACTGATCTGGTTGTTGGTTTAAGGTGGATGGATGGTCTATTAGGCAGATAACAGGATATGGTCAGTCGCATTCATTCTGGTACAATGGAATGGAGTTTGTGAATTTAACCGGCTGTGTTTAAATCCTATCTTTAATGGGTTCTTGTTGCTGTGGTAATTTATACTCATTTCCATATGCCATACAATCAACCGGATAAGTTATCTGTTAAGTGCTTCCATGTTTGCTTGATTTATGTACTTGCACGTCTAGACAGGAAGCTATTATCAATAATCAGTGTATCACAGTCGGCATGTCTGCTGATAGTGAGACTTAGTCTGTGAAAGTGCAGTGCTTCTTAGCTTGGAGGCCACACTCATGACTACAGGTATGGTCTGGCTTTGGGAATGAAGTGGATGTAGAGTTGAATTAATAAAAGGCTTGATGGCTGGAAATAAGTTGTCACATTGTCAGTCAACTCAGTGCAGGAAGCTCCGCCTTTTGTGGATACTTGTGTTGACTACATCCATACTGAAGTTGAATGCATTCATTGGCAGACGAGTCATCTGCTAACAATAACTATTGACCATTCCATTACAACATTACATGTTGATTTAGCAGCTACTACATGTGTGTGGGTGTTGTGGATATTTGTACAAGGCGGCCCCTAGGTGCGTGTGTGTGTGCTTCCATGTGCTCCTACCTGCCTATCTACAACTCTAGAGGTCAAGAGATTAGATTTATTCCTGAGCAGTTGACCTGATGATCATAGTTTGTTGTGATTTCTTCTGTTTTATAAAGATATTCTATTAAACCCTGCTACAAGGGATTAATTAAGACCTACATTTGCCATGAGGGCTATTTGGGTTGGTATGCAATTTCCTGTACTTTTAAATTCCCTTCCGGTTTTAATATAGGAATTAGAAAATGTGGTGAGTTCTCGTGAGACCAAACACAACTATGGGATCTGGTAGCTATGGCAACATGAAGTGATTGAGTGTGTGTTTCATGTAATAATTAAGTGTGTCATACTTCGAGGTGAGCCCTTACATGAGAACATTACCACTGTGTTGGGTTTGAGGTTTGATTAGTACTAATTGTGTTAGGCAAGCTTGTGCCTGAGTGAGGATGGACCCTCAGTAGCTGGGGGGGGGGGGGGGGTGGGAAGCTTCTGTTGCTGCATTCCTTATCCTTGACACTCTCACACCTGCTGCAAAAAAGAGAGCTTGCAACAGACATGAATGGTCTAGTTCATAGAATAGATTGTTTGGCTTTTGCTGACGTCAGTAGTGGCTGAACAGTCAATGGAGGAGAGAGACAGTGATGCTGAAATCAAAATCAAGGGAATGAGGTAAAGGAGTACCTCTTGTAGCTACACCCATGAAGGCAGCAAGTATGAATGTGTCCACTCATTGATTGAGATGGACATGCCTCTAATGAAGGGAGGAGAGAATAGTTGGCTGAGAGATAGACATTAGGATGCCAGAATGCTGAGCATGGAGTCACATGGTCTGTGCAGACTTGCTGCAGGAATATGGTCCATGGGAAAGCACATGTGCAGACTTCAGGCACCACTAATGTGTCAGTACACAGCCACTTCACAGGGCAGTGGAGAGCAGCTGAGGTGCTGGAGGGTGCTTGCCCATATGGTGGATTGCTACATGCAGGCCTGAGGTGTTGGTAGCTGTATTTTACTGTGTTCTTGATTTCAGTGCAAATTACAGATTCTCATTGTTCACTAATTATCATTACTCAATTAAATTAGTTTTAATTTGAATAAGAGTAAATTTCTGACTCTGTTGAAACTTACAACCAATCATTATTAATACAGAAATACATGTTTAGTAAGAAAAAAAAATTGTGAACAAGTCAGCAAACACAATGAATATACAAATTAAATAAATGGTACCACTCTCACAATGTGTGTGTGTGTGTGGCAATACAGTTGCTTCACAAACGACCAGTGTGATTGATGTGTTGGTGTGGGTCCTTATCAAAGTTGTAGGTAACTGTTTGATGTGTGCAACAAAAATAGAACTGAAGGAACTACAGAAGAGATTTGGCATGGTCTGGCTGCAAATGATTCCACTGTAGTTGACACAGGGAAAAGCCAGAGGTCTGGCTCTGTGAGGAGCTAAAGGTGTGCCCCAGCCCGTGTTCTTCTTGTCTGCTTCTGTGTGTGTCTGTGTATGTGGGTCAGTTATGGAGGACACACATCAAAGGACTGCTGTGGACCAGCCGGGTCACAACAAGGAACAAAAGGTCCTGAAAGAGATTGACCCACCAGAGGAATGGAGATACCACAACATTGCACACACACACACACACACACACACACACACACACACACACACACACACACACACACACACACCACACACACCACACACACACACCACACACACACACACACACACCACACACACACACACAGGCAGATACAACGTAGTCACAAAAAACCCACAGACATTCCAATGTTACCACAAACAGTGTCTAATAGAAAATGATTTCACCGGTAGCCTCAGTATTGTGATTTGCAAACCTTCTCACCAGCTGTCAACCGATGCCCTTGAGGGTGTTGTGGGCGTCTGCAGGGAACACCTCAGGGCTGTGTCCTGTGCCCCGGCCAGGCTGCACACAGCCATTCCTCTTCACTGCTACTAGTGGGAGTGTGCCACTGCCACCACATCTGTGCTGACCAACTTGTTTCTATTTGCCCACTGAATGCCTCCCAAGTAGCCACATGCTGCCGGGAAGTTGCAGGGAAAACCGTGCAGCTAATTAATAATTGGTGGTTATTGTTTTCAAAATATGGTCATGAACCCTACCGTCTGGTTTAAAAAAAAAAAAGTAAATTGGGCACTTCATTATATCTAATTTTTTTGTTGCTGAAAGCCGGGATAGCCCCAGGGTGTCTCATGTCTGTACCTGGCTGGTTTGGTATAAAGGAAAGTGGTGGGTGCCTATATTGTACAGACAGATTGACTGTAAGACTTAGTTATGCAATTATGTGTGTGATCTCTCCATACAATACAGAACCTCATTGGGTAGCAGTGTTGGCTTGTATAAAGTAAACTGCACCCACCCCACTGTATGTAGCTCAGTTGCATTCCTTCATAACAAGTGGTATGTAGTGGTACTGAACCCTCCAGTGCTCATGCCCAAAGTCTAGTGCACAGCTTAGCAGATTCAAGCTGTGATTCAATGTGTTCAAATTATACCATAATTGTCTCCAAGAAAAGGGGTGTGGTTACTTGGCACTGGATTTGGGCTCTAGCAATAGCAGCAGCACTTCTGGTGTTTATATAAGTTGCAGAGATGTCTCCCTCACACAGTTGCACAGACACTGTTGTCCTCTGTCTGGTGACATTTATCCTCCTATCTTGTGTCTCATGTGCTGGTTGAGGAGTCAGATCACTTTATTATTTTCCTCGTACTTTCTGTGTTTGCTCAGAGCGCCATCACGTGGACCTGGTCCGCTGCCCGCAGCATGAGAAGCTGGAGAATGAGTATGTGGTGCAGGTGTGCTCCTCAGCCTTCATCGTGTGGGACGTGGACTCATCTAGGGTGGGGCCGAAGAAACCAAAGTGGGTGTGGCTTCTGAGACACATCCGTCGTGTGCACTGGCACAAGAATGTCAACAAACTGGAGGTGGAGCCTGGAAGGTCAGTAGCTGCTGTCTATCTATTTTATCTCTGTCACATGCACTCGGAACTGACGCTTAGTCAAGCCAATATGGTTCTGTTGCTAGTGAATAATGCATAGATAGATAAGATGGATGGATGGATGGATAGGTGGTTAGATAGATGGATAGGTAGGTTGAGAAAAATGGTCATTGGCTTACATGATTTTCTCAGAGAGAGAAATAAGTACCTTGTCTGTGTCAACATACCTTATTGATTGTTATCTTATTGCGTAACTCACTGTAAGAAAACAATCAACAAATTGATCAAAGAAACTGCAACACACAGGTGGGGGGGGAAATATATATAATTTCAGATATATACAAAGCCACGTTGCTATAGAACTCTTATGCACATGCATACATACACAGGTGAAGATGTAGATAAAATTCCTAACGTAGGGGGCTCGTGTTGCTATAGTAACTGTTCATGGTCAATGATCTGTTCTGGTTGGTGTAATCACTCACTAGCCTCTCTTTGAACTTCCATCTTGTGGTCCAAGCTACAACTGAACCACTACAATGAACATTCATCTCCATTGTCTTATCACACGCCCACTTTTCTGTTATCAGTAGCAATGAAATAAAATTTGTTTTTAAAAATTTTATTCATTTATAGGAGTTCTGATACCGGAGAAGGCCACTTTTACTTCACGGGTCAGCATTCATATCGGCTGTTCCGGGCCATGAAGCACATGATGGTCACCCACTCGGCCGTGTCCCCCACTGTCCCCTCTCCTGCCCGCTTCGTCAAGAGCGGCAGCGAAGGTGGAGGGATGGAGGCCAGCTCAGGAGGCGAATCTGATTGGACAGGCACTGGCGAGGACTGGACAGGGACGTCGTCAGACAGTGCATTCATTAATTACATCAGGAGCAAGCACCTGACCTCAGACGGGATGGACTTACCCGGCAATTCCCCGTCACCGCCTAGTCGGTTCGCACGTGTTGGCTCCGCCCCCCATTTGGACGAGATGCTCTATACGCAACTTAACCAGTCCACGATCAATGAAGACAATCATTATTCCACCGTCAATGTCCTGAGTCACGGCTGCAATGACAAACCACCTCTCTTACCACCACTCAACAAACCCAAGGTGAAAACTCTGGTCCCTTTGATGGAGATCACAGACTCCTCCATGGGAGATGATGATGGAGGTTACTGCAAGATGGTCTCCAACACCAGCATACGGACAGAGCTGAAACAAAGAGCCGAACAATTGCCCTCTCCCTGTCACTAACATCTCCATTGTAATCGTCCTTATATCTTGCCACCATTTGCTCCTCCCTCTGCCTTCTCACCATTTGCTGCTCGCCTCTCTCTCTCTTGTCGCCACAACACACGCTGTTGGTTGTACAATCCACATCACATTGCAACCAAAACTAAAGCAACTAACTTTTCTATCGATAAGTAACATTCTCTATTCAAGCATTTGCTGATGATGTCATACTCCTATTGATCTTTCATTTTCCAATGTGCACAATTATAATTTTTACAATGGAATTTTGGAAATGTCTTTAATATAACCAAACATGTTGCTAGTCATTTTTCTTTTGAGTCCTTTGGCGGTTGTGTTTGATTTTCATTGTCCCCAACTGGACCATCATGTTCCTGGCCATCCACAGCCAGCACAGCTGCATGGAGAGAGGATAATGAGAGGCATTATGTGGTGGTTGGTAAAGTATCATCAATAGTGTTTGTAAGGCATCACCATAATTATGAATTAGTGAATCACTGTCAAAATTAAGTGGTCAGAGATGTCTAATAGAACAAGGCAATTGATTAGGAAAGTAAGTTGGTAAAGGTATGAAATTTAGGATCTTATTTAGTCTGAGAAGAGCAAAATGAGGGCTTAAGTATTACGAATTACAATTTAATGTTAATTTACAGATTTACTATGATATTAGAAGTGGAAGATCATATCAATGTAAGTGCATCGGGGATTAATATTACGGGATTTTTCAGCAAAGGGGGAGGGAGATGGGATACAGAGTTGGTACATGTGATGCTGTTGGCAGCCCAACTCCCATGATATGGTGTGAGATGTTTACTCCTAGTGTTTTGAAGAGGACACTAATGATTAGTAAGTGCATTATAGCAGACCTCTAACCTGCTGACCATCCTTTACCTAGTACAGTTGGTATAGCATTGTACATATCGTGGTAGGCTAGCCCTCAAATTGTTAAAATTAATTATTTTTAACTAGGTCTACAGTGGAACCTCTGAATAGCAGACAGGTTGGGACCCACTCATCTGTCCTTTGTAGAGAGGTTGTCCTCTATCAGAGGTCTGCCTAAGATCAACCACTAAATATCTATTAATGTCATAGGGACCAGAGTTTTCACCTTGGGTTTGTTGGGAGGTGGTAAGAGAGGTGGTTTGTTGTTGCAGCCATGACTCAGGACATTAGGAACTTATCAACTGAATGTTCATGTCCTGTTTCAAGACTCAACTGGCATGCCATTTGTATTTTTTTTTTTTTTTTTTGAAAAACAATAACAATTATTATATTGTTTTTGCACAGAGAGATCAACAAGGGATTATGCTGCAAAACGGTGAACTGAATTACTGGTTTTTGCCTGGAAAGTAAAACAATATATCTACCTGCTGTAGGGACTAAAATCCTACATTGAGCTGCAAAAGGAACTGGTGGTGAATCTTCTGGAGTCACTCACCTAGCCCTCATTTAGCTTCATTTAGTGGTGTATCTTTATTCTTGACTTTTGCTCATTCAATTTCCAAAAAAGGGCTGGGGCAAGGTTTCACAAAAAGTCTGGGGGTGTGGCTTTTGTCCTTTCTCAGAGGTTCATTTGCAATGGATTTATTGGAAGCTGCCCCAGTTTTGTCCATTGTTCGGAGGGTCCTCTTTCGGAGGGTCCTCTTTCAGAGGTACTGATCTGTTAGCTCTTGTAGGGAATCAATCGGTGCCTTACTGTTTGTCCATTGTAGAGAGGTTGTCCCTATTTCCGAGAGTCCATTTAGGGAGGTTCCACTATATTCTCCCTTTGTACAAAAACAATATATTTCAACCGAATAATTCATAGCATCAAGATACTTCCACAATGCTAGAGATTAAAACAGCAACAAAATTCAACTAGTCTGCCATCGTTCCTGAAGTATTAAACATCCTATTGGTAATTGTGATTGTTACCGCATCAGTTGAAAGGTCATTTAGTTAAATGAATATGATCTGAACAAGACTAACGTGAAATTTCATGGAAGGGCTGGAATTAGGTGGTGTTAGTTTGGAGGAAATTCTAGAGGTGTTCAAGCAGCAGAGTAAGAGACAGAAATATTAAGCATTAACATTGAACATCAATTTAATAATTATTATCTACATGAAGCGACATCACACAAATAACATCATAAATCATTGACAAAACAGTCAAAAATTTTAAGGGACTGGGAATCCCAGTCTACCCCCCCCCCCCCCCCCCCCCCCCAACCTCTGTATTAATTTCTGATCGCTAATTTAGATCACAGGGAAGGAATCACATCATAAAAGAAGTATTATTGGTAAAGGGTCAATAATGTAGTGGTGGAGCCATAGATCTTCAGCGTTCATATAAGGTCATATGAAACTTGGCAGCAGCTGGTTCACTGATGCTTCCCAAAATACAATCTCAACCCCTTTCCTCAAATACTGGAATTGATATCAAGTCCACTCCATTGTTCATTTTTTAATATTTGAGAATATTAATGATTCACTTGTTAAATACATTTAGGGTGTTAAGTAAAAGGTTACTATTAAATATGGGTAAAGTTCAATCATTATATGTAGCTGGGTAAAGGATCGTCATTCTGAGCCTTATTATTTATGGATATCAAGGACTTCTATTTTCATCATAGTAGTAAGGAAATGAGAAAGGGGAAGAGCTGGTGACAAATATGTGCGCATGGTCACAAGCAACTGCTAATAATTTGCCACCAAGGTGAGCACCACAGATCAACCACAAGGACAAATTCCTCCTCCCCTGAATGAATACACAGCTAAATACAGTGTGTGTAATTTTCTTTTATAATAGAGATAATAAAGATTATCTCAAAAGATTAACTTTCAAATTTTCTTTGAAAGCTTCAGAACAATTTTCAAATCAGGAACTATGGGACCCTTTTATCAGAATTGGGGTGGGTGGGTGGGTCACCGTATCCACAGTAGGGAAGGCAATATCTCTCCGGGTATGAATATGTGAAGATTAACTTTTGAAAAACGGCTCTGCATACTACCCCTGTAGGGGGCAGAGATGTGGGGGGGGGGGGGCTGGAGTCTCACTCCAGTGTGTGCAGTGGTTCAGGGGGCGAGGTATGGGGGGGGGGGGGGGGCTAGAGTCTCTCTCCTGGGTGTGCAGTGGTTCAGGGGGCAAAGATGTGGGGGGGGGGGGTCTCTTTCCTGGGTGTGCAGTGGTTCAGGGGGCAGAGATGTGGTGGGCTAGAGGTGGAGGTCATGGAAAAATTAACATTGTTATTTTTATTTTGTCTTAAAATGAAAGTTTATGTGAAAATTCAACAAAACAATCTCAGGCAAAAGCACTTACCACAATTATCAAACAGTTGATGATTATGGGTCCTACAAAGACAGTGACGATAAATAAACCACTGGGGTCAAAGTACTGCTCCTCAGAGAACCATCTGAGCATGAAAAAGAGGGAAGTATGACTTCATAAATGCAAATATTATGTTTGTTGTGGCTCAACGTGGAGTGAGGGGAACAGCCTCCACTATTCAAGTGGTGCAGGAACTGTAACCTATTGGCACACACACAATGTCTTGGTCGTCTGAGGCAATTCATGTGTCATGTGGTGGGGGAGGTCAGCATGTCCAGTATGGCTAGGGTTAGGGTTAGCTCTAGTCAATGAGGAAGTCTACTTCAAACCATGGTTTCTTGTGTAGTGTAACAGAACCGGCCCACATACATATATATGCCTCTTTCTAAATGACCTCTGTCAATTTAGAAGCTGTACCAATGGCTCCCCAGCGCATAGTCCAAGCAGACTGCTCCCACGTTTACCTTAATCATATAACCACACACACCCTAGGAGCGACACGGGCTGGGTTCCACCTGGCTACACCTCTTCATTGAGGTGTGTCAGGCTAAAAATAGTTTGTGTGTACATATGTTCATGTATCCACTTCTTGCCAAACCACTATGCCAAATAGGACTTGTTCCTCAGGGTGAGCAATCTTACAGGAAGGATAGATTTTAGCCCCAAACACTTTTGGGTCACCTAGCTACACCTCTTCATGTGGGTGTGGGAGACTGAAATTGCCAAAAATGGCACTTTGGATAAACACTTAGACCTAGAGCCTAAACTTGGCACACACACACCTCATGGCTTTGTGAGTGCCCTAGGCTGGGTCCCTCCTGGCTACATCTCTTTCTCTAGGCATCATGACGAACTAGAAATAGTTTGTATGCACATATGTATGTGTGTGCATCCACTTCATCACAAACAAAGCACCATACCAAATGAAACCCGCTCTTCTGAGTAGGACTCATCTTGTACCAAGGATGGTTTTCAGCAAAAAAATATATATTTTTTAAATATTGGATCCCAGGATCCCAAAACTGGTAAAACTGGATTCTGTGTGCAGCATAGGTACTTACACTAGTTATATAAAAGGCATGACCAGTAGGGCATAACAAAGTGACTTGCTATATTACTGCTATGAATATCAGTACTGAGTTACTCTAAATAAATGTTTCTTTTTATTTATGCACTGCAGCTACAACATGGAAGTCAGATTATCAGGATGATTTCAACACTATACACATAGCAGCTCATCAGTTGTGCTTCTTCATTAGAATGTCTCTGATATAATTATATTCTTGATTTGTATTCTCTTTATCTTTTAACAGCACTGAATGTTGGCTGCTCCAAATCAAGCATCAATTTCTGTTCACACTCAGTAGCAGAAAAACATGTGGGCAGGTGTACTACCATAGCAACCAATTGACACCTATTAAATTGATTCTATTCATGTTCTTACTATCCAAACAAACAAAAAAATCGTTAAAACAGATCATTAGTTGAGATATAAGCATATCCTGAGACTGATGCACTCTTAGAGTTCCACTAACTCAGGAACAATTCTCAAGCATGTGACATAAAGAAGAACTAAAGATAAAAAAACCCACTAATTGATTTTGACTGGATTTAGTGAATGGAGAGAAAAACCACATCTGTCACATTACAATAAGTCTATGTGTACATGCAGGACACATAGTGTCAGTCAGGGCACAATAAACCTTCCACTTTTGGTGCAGATAATCACCGCAAGGGAGCATGAGCTGTTCCTAACATAAATTGTCGTCCTAAAAGGTAATGGCAAATTGTAGTACTCCCAAATTGAACAAATGGATACTTCTCCTTCCACCTCCTGACATAGTTCCTCAAATATATCCAAGTGTATAGCAACTCCTTGATACTTCCTCCTCTTCCTGGTATGTGGCAGTGACACTTTACAACTCCTAGCCCATGCATTATCTGGAGGAGTATCAGCCACAAGCTCTCACTACAAATGCTTGCTGATGACTAGCTCTTAGTGGGCAAGTGCGAACTGACATCCTGGTCCACGCTCAAGTTCATGCAGAGAAAAAAAAATTGGATAGAAACTGCTAAACTGGTGCAAGGAATTCTTCCTTTGGTGTGTGAAGGTGAATGACCCACTACCCACAAGTGGCTCACATGCAACGATTCAAAAAGTAATAAACTGATTATTTAACAACAAAACACCTTTTAAATGCATTAATTTAACAAATAAACAAGAGCATAAGATGCTTTCCAAGGATGGAATCCCACAAACCAGGCTGTACAATCACACTCTTGCTGCTGTATGGGGTTCATGTGATTCAGTTTGCTAACCTCATCTAGGGTATTCAGAGCGCTGAATGTTTTTACATAGTGGTTTGTAGGGTAAGTGTACCACTCAAACAATTGTATTAATTAGTTAAGAATGTGTTATTTAATTAAAATTACAAATATTGTTATTTGTACTCCAATTAAGCAATTGCAATTAAAATTAGAGCGGACAGACAAACAGACAGAAATGAGGTCACACAGTGAAGAAAACAAAACAAGCTTTCGCTGCGCGGTTTGTAAAAAAAAGTAATTGTTATAGCAACTAATGACGTCACTGTAAGGAACACTGACTGAACAACTGAGTAAAAGCATACTTCATATCTGTGCATACACCTGCATCATAGCTGCAGACAAGACCAGACAATCTCTCCCCTGAGAAGAATATGATTTACAACATTGCAATGTTGCACAGTCAAGTCACTCACAACATCTCTAGCTTCAGTGCAGCCACTAACAGGGGGCAGGGCTGGGTGGGTGGGTGGTGCACATTTGAGGTGTCTATAGGATCAAATAAGAAAGGAAGAGAAAGACCAAACTCTAGCCCTGACCACCAACAAGAGATTTTAAAAAGAAACAAACTTAAAATAGAAAATGGCCACACGTCATGGAATGTCATATTTATATAATATTGCTATCATCACTGCCATTGTTTTGACATTTGATATTTAAATGTGCACAGGCAGCTGGTCCAAATAGACTCCAACAGTTAACCCTACCCCCCACCCCCTACCTCCTACCTCTCTCCTTCCCATTCACTTCTCATACATAATACATATGTGCATATACACATATAAATTTATTAGCAGGCATACCCAGTTTTTCCCAGGATATAATGACATGCCCACAGGAAGAGGTATGGCCAAGTGTGACCCAGTCAATGTCTAAGAGTCTGGACCAAGTACCATTTCTGGCATTTTTAGCCTGACAGAGGAAGTGAGATCAGGTGGGACCCAGCCCATGTCACTCTCAGGATCATGTGTGTATGCCAAGTTTTAGGCCTCTGGGTCCAAAGCGCCGTCACATGTATCATATTTGGCATTTTTAGCATCACACCCCCACAGAAAGGTGTGGCCAGGACAACTAATTTTTTGGGGGGCTAAAAACCATTCTATGTGGATGTATCTATCCTGAAGAGAGGGTTTTGTATTGTTTGGTGCTTTTTTGGTAAAAGTGAATATACACAAATACACATGCATATATACCCACTCACATATGTATAAACAATTAAGATGTATGGCCAAGGTCCACCCAATAAGCAATCAGCTGTTTTAAAGAAGAGAGAGAGAGAGAGAGGGGGGGGGGGGGGGGAAAGCCCAGTCCAGTGATCACTTACTTTCACTTAAGAGACCTGTGCTCACATGTTTAGTCATTTAGCCATGTTTGTTGTTTTCAACGTCGTTTTTTTTTTTGCTTTGTTTTTTGTATGGAAAATTTGAATTCTTTTTTCTGTATCAGTTGTGTGTGACTCCAGGATTTTTTTAATCTTTTTTGAATACCCTATCCAGGCACACAAGGATCATGCCTGCATTCACACAGAATTTCTAGTTTAAATAAACCAGAGTGTGCCCATTGCATCTTTGCTGCATATGTTGTTCCAACAAAAATAGGAAGTAGTATAAGAAATGAAACCAAGATTTGCTGGTGGCAGCTTGGATGGAACATGTGGGTGCTGGCATTTGTGCCTTTACACTGTTTGTTGATGCTGCTTGTCTATGTAAGAGTTCCATGTGGGCAGCCATGTGGGCGGCACTGCTGAGGATATGCTCAGAGAAGCTGCAGAGTGGGGAAATTGCCACAGGAAAGTTATCCATGCATTCTACATGGCACAAGGTTCAAAGAGATCTTGACTGGTTGGATCCTGGGGAGGAAGGAGGAGGGAGGGGTCAGGCTGGCAGTGGGTGACATATGAGGCTGAATTTTTTGTTTTGTTTTGTATAGCAGAGAAATTTTCCCAGCCACATGAAGACCTCATGCTATATTTGAGCCTGATTGGTTCATAGATGTGATCAAGAGAGAGTTATTGCCCTCCTGTGGGTGTGTTATGGGTGTGATTTAGCTGTCCAATGAAATCTTGCATCGCTGGACTATTCAGGCTGCTTCCATTAATCCGTTTATGCAGGTGTGGTTATGAGAAAACCACACCCATAGTCACACACAGTAGTGTAATAACACTTTCCCCGGTCATCAAATGGCAGCTTGATGTGTCCATTGGTCCAGTGGACAAACAGCATGTGGACAGGCCCCAACAAGGTGGTTCACCTTGCACCACTGCCAACATCAGTTCCTTTAAGCCTGGCACAGACTGTCTGGGTTCAATCATCCTCAACCTTAGAGGTTGTCGTGGTTATTATACAAGGAATAAACATGATCTCACACACATCACATTCATGCTAACAGGAATTTCAACATATCTTACACTCATATAAGCACTAACTAGAATGTACATGCAAAACAGACATCTCTGACCTGTAATTTGTGGCTGCAAACTCATTGATAGGTTCACTGCAGAAGCACAGAGCAGCTGCAGGGCAAAGATGCAAGCACTGATCTCAGGATGTGTGCAAGAGATGTGATGTTGGACTTACCCAGGGCAATAAAACCCACTGCCTGTATGTAGATATGATGCCTTAGAATGATAATGGCTACCAGAGTGGCCAGGTGGAATAGAAGCAGGGATAAGATCAAAGGCTCACTCCAATCCAACTGTATCACACACACAAAAAAAACAACTGGTTATATACTATATCCACACCCACCACCCTAACTCAACACTCCTTCCTGGTTCACCCTATACCTCTCACAGGTACCCCAAGGCCGTGATAATTGAACATAACATCATAAGTGATTACCCCATAGAGGATATCTAATAGGAGAGAGTTTGAAGACATTCCACTGAACTCCACCCAATGCAATCAATAGTGAACCTGATCAATTGATCAATTTCACGCGTGGTAACTAAATAGTCTGAAGCATGATAATGTAATATTAGGCGGAAATATAGTGAGCGTAGGGAGTAAGTGCGAAATATCTCTGGGTGCACGTCTACATCTCAACCATAGCTGACTCTAACGTGCTGGAGGGGAGAGGAGAGCAGATATGTCGGACTTTGCTGACCGAGAAGTGACAGTTTCAACGCTAGCAGATGCTTTCAGGCAGTGCACTGCGCACATGAAGGTACGTGCTGAATGCCATCGCACTTGAGCAAAGATTATCTTTCGGTGCAGCTGTTGAACTTCACTTGCAGTTATTCCACTGCCTTCTTGCAGCTGGCCCCAGCTAAGGGCCTTTTGCTTGGAGAAGATAAAGTGTGATTCTATAACTAGAGAATTTCTCTGTTGCTGTTATTTTGTAATATGTTACTTTATTTTAAACATTTTAGCTAACCACATCTGGCATTTCTGAGAGGTAGCTATTAGCTAAATCTCTACTGTTTTTCATGAGCTGTAGCCCAATGATATTGCAGCTGGTCCATTATCAGCTCCTATCATTCTCCCTCCCCTCCTTTCCCACACAAGAGACACCTCTCTCTTATCTCCATATTGACCTTCAATTAATTTAAACTCTTTCTTTTTATTCAAATTGATATGTAATTGATAGAGAGGTATTCAAATAATGGCACTCCCAGCTACCATAGTAAATACCAGGTGGTATGCACTAGCCTCCCTGGATGAAACACCAACTGTTAAATGAGCAGTAAAATTTCCAAGCTTGTGACTGAAAGAAATGGTGAATGATTTGTTAGTTAACTACTGGCATACGGAATAGATGACCGACTAACTCTATCCTAGTTCATAGTTATTTTTGTGAAACAAGTTCCACTCCTATGCTCTCCCCTTCCCTCCCCCTTCTCCCTCCCCCATCTGCCACCTCTATCATCCTCCTCTCACACCACCTGTCACCTTGCAGGCTGGCTTTCCAGTGTGGGAAGACTTTCTGGTGAGAGGATGGAAACTCCATCGACAATTAGAGTAAGTGACGAAAAGTAATCTGTTGTTGATCAATGTTCTTTCTCATCACACCCTCCCTCCCTACTTGTTCTGATCTATTGCCATAGCAACCCATTTATTTATGTCACCACACCCAGCTTTATTTCCCTTCAGTTTTCCATTCCTATAGTCTCACAAGACTCCCCTCAATAATTCTTGCAGTCCTCAATATCGCCCAAGGCTGTGTGTATCTTTAAACCCCCCACCCACCCCCCCCCCCCCCCCACTTCTTCTGTGATTGCCAGCTGGAGAACTGCTATCATCAATGTGCATGGATGCATAACTTTGTCAGGAATGCTGACACAGAGTCCACAGTGACCCCTTGACCCCTCCACTTCTTCATCACCCACAGCTAACACTCCCCCTCCCCCTCCCCTCCCTCACACACACACACATCTCTTTCTCTCTGTACAAACTGTAGCCACACCATTTCTGCTCTGGGAAGCTTCGTGGAGGGACTAACTAAAGTGGCAGAAGTGGCTTCTCGTGGAAAAGGTGAGCTCTCTCCTTCCCTCACCCCCCTTTCCTCCATCTTCTTCCCCTCCTCCATCCCCCCTTCTCCATCCTCCCCTCCTCCATCCTCCCCTCCTCCATCCTCCCCTCCATCCTCCCCTCCTCCATCCTCCCCTCCTCCATCCTCCCCTCCTCCATCCCCCTCCTCCATCCTCCCCTCCTCCATCCCCCCTCCTCCATCCTCCCCTCCTCCATCCTCCCCTCCTCCATCCTCCCCTCCTCCATCCTCCCCTCCTCCATCCTCCCCTCCTCCATCCTCCCCTCCTCCATCCCCCCCACCTCCATCCTCCCCTCCTCCATCCCCCCCTCCTCCATCCTCCCCTCCTCCATCCTCCCCTCCTCCATCCTCCCCTCCTCCATCCTCCCCTCCTCCATCCTCCCCTCCTCCATCCTCCCCTCCTCCATCCTCCCCTCCATCTTCCCCTCCTCCATCCTCCCCTCCTCCATCCTCCCCTCCTCCATCCCCCCTCCTCCATCCTCCCCTCCTCCATCCCCCCCTCCTCCATCCTCCCCTCCTCCATCCTCCCCTCCTCCATCCTCCCCTCCTCCATCCTCCCCTCCTCCATCCTCCCCTCCTCCATCCCCCCCACCTCCATCCTCCCCTCCTCCATCCCCCTCCTCCATCCTCCCCTCCTCCATCCCCCCTCCTCCATCCTCCCCTCCTCCATCCTCCCCTCCTCCATCCTCCCCTCCTCCATCCTCCCCTCCTCCATCCTCCCCTCCTCCATCCTCCCCTCCTCCATCCTCCCCTCCTCCATCCTCCCCTCCTCCATCCCCCCTCCTCCATCCTCCCCTCCTCCATCCTCCCCTCCTCCATCCTCCCCTCCTCCATCCTCCCCTCCTCCATCCTCCCCTCCTCCATCCTCCCCTCCTCCATCCTCCCCTCCTCCATCCTCCCCTCCTCCATCCTCCCATCCTCCTTGCGAATCTTCTTCACTTCCTTGTCCTCCTGCCCCTCTGCAAAATCTGATCAGAGGGTCTGCTGCCTGTTGTATACTAATTAGTTTCCTCCCCCACATTTCATGGGGAATCATACTTGGTGCATATTTCAAATGGCACCTGTGATTTTTAATAGTGAGAGCATAAGAAATTGGACAGGCTCCCAACTCACTCATGTTGGTAGTGCATTGATCTGTGTCCATTGACCTCCAACTTCAACACTGCTAATTGCATTCCAGTGTGAGCAGATTTGGTATGCCATAGACACCAGACACATTTGTAAGCGTGGACTGCCAAACTACCTCATCTCCTTCCTCCCTCCCTCCCTCTCCTCCCTCCCTCTCCTCCCTCCCTCTCTTCCCTCCCTCTCCTCCCTCCCTCTCCTCCCTCCCTCTCCTCCCTCTCTCTCATCCCTCTCTTTCTTTGTTACCCACAGTAGTAGATATAATAGCTGCTCTTATGTGTTGCGTGACACTAAAGCACTGTCTGTATCCTGTTATTTCTGAGATATTGACGGTGTCTGTATATTATGAATTCTCAGTGGGGGTCCCACTGTGTATACCATCATGTACATGTAGTCATGCATGTGGCCTGTGTATGTGTAAGCAGCTGGTGGCACAAGTGATATCGGTGCTGGGTTGAACAACCTGGTCAGCTGGCACAAAGCACAGGACTACAAACTAATGGAGATGAACTCGTAAGCAAATAGGTCCCTCCCCTCCTCAAGTGTAGTGTAATGATTGTGCACCTAATGGATTTGGACATGCACATGTGTGTGTGTGTGTGTGTGTGTGTGTGGTGGTGTTTGCACACATGTGCCTTGTTTATCTTAAGGGGGGTAGTTAAGATGTATGAAGACAGAACTGAGCTAGACTAATCCAATTTAGTGTTTGTAGTGTCTGTTTGCTTTCACATTCCTGAATCAAGCCTGTCGTGTGTGTGTGTGTGTGTGTGTGTGTGTGTGTGTGTGTGTGTGTGTGTGTGTGTGTGTGTGTGTGTGTGTGTGTGTGTGTTATAGAACTGCAGCATGTCTGTTCCCTGATAGCACGCATGGGTGGGTGGTGGAGGGAGAGGAAAGATGGGAATTTGGGAAGGGGGAAGATGGAAATTTTCGAAGGGAGACATGTGGAGGTGGGAGGAGTTAAGTGATGCTTGTTTTTTCTAGGCCTAGAATGTCTCACACACAACACACACACACACACACAACACACACACACACACACACACACACACACACACACACACACACACACACACACAGGCATAACAAGCCATGAATGCCAATGTCTTTGCATTTGATAATAATGTAGACACAGACTGTCTCACTGCTGAGTGAAGTGTCTCCATGGTAACCATGTAGATATTGTTATGAGAATGGTATTAGTGTCTGGTTGCTACTATTGGTTTAGTTTGAGCTCCCTTCCCTTTGTCCTCCCCCCTCCCCTCCCCCCTTGTTAGAGTATTGGCAGGAAAACTTCTGACCCCATTACATTCCAAGATTGAAGAGTGGAAGAAGAAAACGTCTCAGATGGACAGAGAGCATGAGAAAGGTGTGAGTGAAATGTGGGTGAACAAAAGAGGGGGTTTGTTCTGGCGTGCAGGCAGAGATACTGATTGAGATTTGTTTCTGTTGATGATGCACACATGTTGTTCTGTTGTTTGTTGATGTTGATGTTTGCTACGTACCACAGTAGCTAGCACAGTAGTTAGCAGTTGAAGCAACTGTCATACGAGTGTCCAGTGTTGTCATGACAACATTCATCAGCTGCTTGTGCATTTTGTTGGCATGACAGTAAATCATTCACTAATTTGATTTCGATCCCATCCCTCCCCACACACATTCTCTCTCTCCTCCCCTTGTTCCACCCTTCCCCTATCTCCCCACTCTCTTACCTTATCCCCCCTCCCCTCCCCGTCTCTCCTCCCCTCCCCTGCAGAGGTGCAGAAGGAGGTGAAGGAGATCAGAGATCGCACCAAGGCTGCCATGAAGACACAGAAAAATTTGGATTCCAAGCTAAAGAAAGGTAGAGAAACAGACAAAAAATCTAAATCACTAGTAATCAGCCAGAATAGTTGCAGAGGGAGTGACAATCCTGGTGGCTGTAACCATGGTTATATATCTGAAAAGGAAATGACATCATCTTTAAAGCATTTTGGACACCTCGTATTAGTTTGACAAGTACGCTCATATTGGTTCAGGCAGATCAGAGTCACCCCTAATTCTCACTCCCTCTGATGGCATTCGGGTGCATCCTGGAGAGATGCAGCCTCTACTATGTACAGACACATACATAATAATATGTGCAACACGCTATGCACATACACATGTGGTGGGTGATGCAGGCCACACACACTGGCTGCGTAGGAGAGAAAGAGAGAGCTGGCTGCAAGTTGATATGGAGAACTGGTCTCAGAATCATTAATATGTTTTGTGATTTGAAAGGCTAGATCAGGTCATGAACATCATGTGACCTGCAAATGAGCAGCCTTGGCAAAGATATGACCACACCTTCCTCTTCCTCCACCCCTCTTCCTCCACCCCCTCTTCCTCCACCCCCTCTTCCTCCACCCCCTCTTCCTCCACCCCCTCTTCCTCCACCCCCTCTTCTCCCACCCCCTCTTCTCCCCATGCAGATAAACACGATCAAGCTGGTTCTTTGCAATATCAATTGGAGATTCAGAAGAAGGTGTGCATGCTATCACATGCTGTATGTCTGTCTCTGCCTGCAGATCATTTAGCTCCTCCCCCCTCATCTGTTCTGTCTAGCTACCTGTTTTCTTGCTTACCTATAATTCTCTATATCTCTGTCTGTTTGTCACTCTGTTTGTCTGTCTATGTGTCTATCTGACACTATCCGTCGGTCTGTCACTCTGTGTCTGTCTGACTGTCTGTCTCTCTGTCTCTCTGTTTGTCTGTTATGTCAGGATATCAGTCGTCTAGTGAGTGATGCAGAGGAGAAGGAGAGAATGAATTTGCACCAAATCTTGCAAGAAGAGAGAAGATGGTACAGTGGATTTGTGGCTGGCTTCAGTAAGCCTTTGGTAAGTGTGCTGAGTGTTAGTGTGTGTGAGTGAGTGAGTGTGTGTGCATGTGTGTGTACATGTGCATGTACATGTGTGTTTGTGTGTTGTTAGTGTGTGTGTGTCTGTGAGTGAGTGTGTGTGATGTTATGTATGTGTGTGGTGGGGTGAGAATATTGGATTATGTGATGTGTAATGTAATGTGTGTGCATGTAGGATGTTGAGGTGATTATGTTTGAAGACGTTGAACGCTTGAAGGTTGTCATGATGGAGTTGGGAGAGACCATCAGCCAACCCAACACTCTGCCTGTGGCTGCCAAGGAGTTTGTGGAGGTATGTACAGACACACAGCTCATGTGCAGTCATGTAACTTGATTCTGTTCTCTGATTGGTCAAAGTGATCACCAGGAGAATGTTCTCTGATTTGTCGGGGTGATCTATAGGAGACAATTCTGATTGGTCAGGGTGATCAACAGGACAGGGTAATGTGACTTACTTGGAAGGCGATTTTCTGTGATTGAATTGTCCTGTATCGCTGGAAGGAAGTTCAGGTCCACTTCCTGTCATGATTCACTTCCTTTTATGATCCACTTCCTGTCATGATCCACCTTATACAGGCTGAGGGTATAGGTCTCACTGACTTGGATCCTGTAAAGGTTTGATGTGATTCCATGCAAGGAGGAGATCAGAGCTGACTTGACTGTCAGAAACACGGTCTTCACACCATCAGGCGTCTTCTCTCAGTATCTCTGGGCACTGGGTCTTGTAAAAGGAGAGATGGTATTGGTTGTCCAGTATTCCGGTGGATTTTAATGTCGTGTTATGTGGCTCTGATAACTAGTAGAGAATATATCCATGCTGTCTATGCCTGAGATGGGAGTCAGTGTAGGTACGCCCCAGGCTGCTCTTATCTCTTCTGGCTCTCTCTCTCTCCCTATAGCAGGTCTCACTTCTTGATTATCAGCTCTTGGGGGAGGAGGGGGGGTTCTCAGTGCTGAGCCATCTCATGTTTGAGCTGAGCTTATTCTCTCTCCGTATGCTGGAGTGGGCAATCATGCTCCTGCTAAAGCTGGAAGGCTTCTCCACACTCCAGTCAGATCTCTAGACGTTTGAGTGGCTAGCTTCCTCTCTGTCAGCTTGTGGTGTATTCATGGACATGTTCAACATGTCGGGCCTAATCTGTGGAACAGTTTCCTTGCACAATAGCTGTGGGGGATACAGGGGACTGGGCATGAGAATGTTCCTACCCTGGAGAGAGGAGCACATGTGTTGTCTCAACCCAAAGTCTTTGACCTGGTCCTTGTAGACATGTTTCCAAATTCCAGGAGTTATTAGCCAGAGAAATGACATCTAGATCAAAAAGATAATAGTCTCAGAGAGAAGTCAGCAGCAGCAGAAGTCACTCAGGTGTGACACATTAGACAGGCCTGAGGGGTCTATGTAGGGCATATGTAGTGGTGAGGAAGGGATTGGATGGAATGACTTCATTTCTAACATAATTGAAGTGGCTCTCCCTGACATTATCACAGCATGTCTTTATGTATTACAGGAATTTCTAAAAGCGGCTGCACAATTACAGGAGGTATTGTTCTGGTGACACAGAACACTACACACAAATCATAACTAATCCATGTCCTCATGCATTCCTACATGTAACACATTACCTTAAACAACCACTTTACAATAACCTATTAACTAATTATCTGTTGTTCTGGGGCTCTCTATGGCCTGGGGGTACCGTATATACCACTCTGTGGAAGGATCGATAATTGATATATAACATGATATATTATTATGAGGGAAGACATGTTCTCACTCTATTTTGATTCTTCTTTCTTTCTATTCCTTGTCCATTCATCCCATTCAAGGCAATATTTAGTGGTGGATGGCAAGTGTGATGTCGATATTCACATCTTGGGCAGCTGCCCTGTCATGGAGGAGCAGCTGCCCTGTCATGGAGGAGCTTCTGTCCACACTTGACAGCTATTCAGACAAAATCTTCACTATGGCCTGAATGAATCTTCCATCAGACTGGCTGTGGCAGCCTAGAGACTCTTAAGGCTAAGATCAGCACTAAGAGAGGCTAGAAGTTGGAATGGGACTGCTATTAGACTAGCATCAGGAATGGGAATGGGGCTAGGAATAGGACTATGCATGCTGTTCAGAATAAGAATAGGATTATATAAAATAAGGCTAAATTTGAAGTTTAGTTTGGGAATGGGGCTAGGGTTTTACGTGGAATTGAGGGCTAGGAAAAGGACAAGGGAGAAGAGCCATTTTTTCAGCTAAATATTATTAGCATGAATGATGGAACACATCTGGTCACATGTGTCTCATTGACGTATGTCTCTATGATGTATGTCTCCATGACATATGTCTCCATGATGTATGTCTCCATGACGTATGTCTCCATGACATATGCCTCCATGACGTATGCCTCCATGATGTATGTCTCCATGACATATTCCTCCATGACGTATGCCTCCATGACGTATGTCTCCATGATGTATGTCTCCATGACGTATGCCTCCATGACGTATGCCTCCATGACGTATGCCTCCATGACGTATGCCTCCATGATGTATGTCTCCATGACATATTCCTACATGACGTATGCCTCCATGACATATACCTCCATGACGTATGTCTCCATGACGTATGTCTCCATGACATATTTCTCCATGACGTATGTCTCCATGATGTATGTCTTGACTACCACACTCCTGCGCTATAATCCCCACCCCCTGAAGTTAATTCTTCCTTCCCATTAGAAATCACAATGAGAAAAACTACTTGTGACATGAGTGACCATTGTGAGCGTATGGTAGGAATGATGTCAGAGTATGTCAGAGGGGGGGGGGGGGGGGAGCTTGTGCTGGAACTGCCTTTTTCTCTCTGTGAATGTGTGTGTTACTTTCTACCTCCTATTCGTCAAAACCTGCGTAACCTTGTGTTTGCCCTAAGAAAAGAAATAGTTGTCATGACAATAGTAGAATTAGCTGGCCCTGAGAGAGAACTGTTGGTGGGTAAGCAGTGTTTGTGGTGGTTTTATGGAGAAAGAACTTTGTAGTGCCTTCCTGAAGAACAGTGGAGAAGGAGAGCTACATCCCGGGACGGTGATGGCAGAAAGAGAAAGAAGGCTGGATCTTCTTCTACCACATCCTTGATTGAAGATCAACAAGCTTTTGCTGTTGACAGCCGGTGGAGGGAGGAAGAGAATGAGCATGAAACTGTCGTCTGGTGTGCTAAGGTAGTGGGTAATGGTTGAGGGAGGGGCGGGAGGACGTGTGAAACACTGACCACAGGCATCACTAGTAAAGTGCTCAATAGCGATAGCCTAAGGCCGTGCAGTGGCAATGTGGCACTCCCCACACCACTGAGCACATAGTTGCTGGCAATCCGACGTTTCCATGTCAACGTTGTGAAGCTAGATAATCTGGGCATCTTCAGGTTGTACTAAAGATGTACGAGTACATTGACAGGCAAACCCAATGGCAGGCTTAGCAAGGAGTGATTGCTAATAAGGAGAGTGTCACTGTTGCATAGCATTAACTTGTCTAGGTTTAACATGTGCTTCAGCCCTGATATGCTTTGGATCCACTAGATGAGGTCGTAGCAACAGTAATAACCTGTGCTGTGGGCTATGTAAAGGATTAAATTTATAAATGTATACACTCCTCCCCCCCCCCCCCCCCCCTTCCTCTTGTGCATATGCAGTCTTTCCCACTGCAGCATTTAGATACACCACATGAGGTGAAGTTTGTAGGTGTGGTTGT
>OZ017780.1:2700922-2783422 GCA_963969325.1 Lycopodina hypogea | reverse complement strand
ATTTATGTGTATCTGACATTGCATTGATTGACATGCAGTCAATTGATGTTTTATTTTATGAGTTCATAATATCTCTCCCACCCTCTTGTATGTATTGTGACTCAGTTGTGAGGGTGTGGCCTGGTGAGCATTTCTTCAGTGAATGTTAGGAGTTTATGAACATTCCCTGATGGAGGTCTGCCAAAGAGAAGTATTTTAAAATGTCAGAATTAATGCCAGATTTGTCTTATCTAGGTCCATGAAAGTTGGATGACGCTTTACAATTTCAAGTCAGACACTCCTGATATTTATTGGTCTCAAGCAGAGTTATCCTGCATTACCTGGTATCATTGCAACAAGAGTTTTAAATTAGACTGAGACTGATTGCACCATATGTTCTGCTAGATGAATGAAGGGGAGAGGTGGTATCTGTTTTTTCTGTGCATTTTAGTCCTAATTGGCACGTCTGTTGTCCCAATATGCCCCCAAGGGAATCTTTGAAGAAAAAAAAAATACATCCCTTCCATTTTTTTTGAACACCTAAATTGACACAAACAGATCATTTTCAATCAGTCTTAAATATGGAACACAGAACCAAATATCTTGGCAATGGTTTAAATAACAGAAAGAAAATGGAGAAAGGAAGTCAAGTCAGGGAGGGGTGGTTTGGGTTTCATCCTTCCTTGATACTGTAACTAAGATCAACTCCCATTCATGCCATACCAGAGAGTATCTTGTTAAGTATAATTGGATTTGTTTCAGAACTGCATCTATGCTTAAACTAAAATATGGAGGCCCAAGAAATGCCAATATTATGTGAATGTTGATCTACTTCCTTTAGTTCCCTTCACTGTGTATTTGGTAGACACACTCGAGACAATTGGTGGGCGGGGCAATCATCATCCAAAAGACAGGGACATTGCAGCAGCTGATTTTTATTAAAAGTAAATTGGACCAACTAAATGGTGGACACTATTTGGGACTGCACATGCTCAATACATTCGAGTTATTCCCAATTATTGCCTGATAGGCTTCAACATGGCTTGCTATTCAGGTCTCCTTCCTGCGGGCATGCATCCTGACCCTTGCAACTGGGATAGCACCTGGTTTTGTTGCTCCATGTCCTGGCCAGCTGCTAAAAAACCAAAGGGTTCTTAGGTTTCTCTTGTTTGTCTCTTTAATGGATCAAACAGTCAACATGATCACCTTGTGATCACATTCCTCCTGGTGTAAAGACTATGTGAGTCAGTCACTGCTATGTAATACTGTAAATAATGACACACTACATGAACCACATATGCTGTAATACATAACTCTATGAATTCAAGAAGAACCGTCCTTTTCACTGAACAAACCAGCAATGGACTGTTGTGGTTAATTAAAACAGCATTAAATTAACCAACCAGATCACATTGGCGTGACATAAATGGTCATACACATTCAATGCTTGAAATATGACAAAAAATTTTAACAAATTTCATCTCAAGTACATAACAGGTAAAGGTCACCAATAGGACAAGAACAATCGTTATAAGCCAGTAATAGGTCTAGTGACTTCACAGAATTAGAAAAAGTAATAAAAGTAATAGTAATAGTAGACATGAGCTGTCCATTTCCTGGCTTAGTCATTCGTTTGTGTGGGCATGTGTTGTCATGGTGAGAGGAGTGGGCGCAGCTGTCGTAATGTCAGGTGTGAAGCTAGAGAGAGAAGGAGAGAGTTGCAGAGAAGAGAAAGACTTGAAGACGGTCCTTTACTTAGAGGGAGTCTTCATTTTCTTGTCATGCTTGATACATCTGCACAAGAGTGTATAGCCATGTTTCTATCAAACTTATATAGAATTAATGTAGAATTCCCTTTCGGATTAGAGTAGATATAAGCAAGAACACAACTCAAATTCAACAAAGAGAATTGTATATAGTCAATCAATACCAATAAGTTAATTAAATGTAATGGCCAATAACAAATGACTAGTTAGCAAATTAATTAACAGCAGTCTCACAGTAGCACCTGTTGTAAAGTAACAATGTATTGCAATGTGCAGATATTAGACATACATGATACAAATACACATGCATATAAACATATCTATACTGTCTGTCTGTCTGTCTGTCTGTCTGTCTGTCTGTCTGTCTGTCTGTCTGTCTGTCTGTCTGTCTGTTTCAGTGTAACTTATAGAATTTTTTTTGGATAATTGTAAAATATCCTGAGGCCCTCCCTGGACCACTGAGAGAGCGCCTTCAGGGGAAAGGTCATTGTTGGCACTCATTTTGTGATTTCCTTTTTAGTTAATTAGGGAAATTCCAGATAAACTTTGCGGGGGGTCATCCTAAGACCAATCCCTACAGGAGATCTTGAAGAAAATCCACTAAATTACCACTGAGTCTTAAGGTAGTGTCCATACAATTTTCTTATATGAAAAAGTTGAACTATAATAAATTTTTTTGACATATTAAAATGCTCCATTTTGACTAGTGGGGGGGAACTTAGAGGGAGAAACGGTAAAAAAAGATTTTAAAGGAAGAACAACAACCATGACTAGGAATCGAACTATTCCCATTGGAAAGAGGAAGTTTGACAAGCCCAACGACAACAAAGTATTTTAAGACTCTGTAAGCATGACAGCTCGCGGGTAAAAAAACAAACAAACTCTTATAATTCCACTTCCTTATTAGGTATAATTGATCAAATTGCAGGGGAGTGACAAAGGGGCTAGAAATCCTGACTGTCTGCCCACCCAGAGGACGAAAACCTTAGCTGCCACAAATATGCCGGCTTTTAAAAACATTTATTTGTTTAGGATCAAGGTTGAATTTTCATGGACAATAAGCTGCGCATAGTGCCATGGTAACATGGCTGTGGTCAAACAAGAAATCTGCACTGGACCACTGGAATGTTCCCTAGTGTGACCAGAAGAAGCCCTTCAGCACAATATGTCTCACTTCCTCTCTCCAAGCAAAAGAAAGACAGGAATGAGGACAAAGACTGTCATTGTGTGACCGTTAACAGCCATTCAGTACAGATGAAGTCGGCAGACATGGATAAGATCAAAGCCACAGTCCACAATAGATTGTATGCTTTCACGGTGAGTCATTCATCTGTCGTTTCATGATGTTATTGCAACTGTGTGGGCGTGTTGGCCAATCAGAGCTTCTGGTTGTTGTCAGTTCATTTGTAGATGCGACATTGAAGACAGATGTGTGTCAGAAGAAATGTCTTTGAGATACCTTTTAAAAGGTCCACCATGGAGGATGTTTATTTGCAATCAACCTTCGGCTTTGTTGGCTGACAGAAGACGAGAGTACATCAACTCTAAGTGCTAAAATCCCATTAGAGGATGATCATGGTCACGGTTGGTAATCACAGTAGGTAAAAGGTTAACATCATGCCTGGACTCTCTCAAATTCTTCAAATCACACTTGAGGACTTCCTCAAACAAACCACACCCACCAGTGGGAAATGGCACAAAGGGTGAGGAAATGAGCAGAGATGCCAGCCTGTCAGCCAGCCAAGGTATCCACCCGCCCAGAGCATTCTCTCCACACCACAGAATGGTGGCCTTCACACTCTGCCCCAATTGGGATCACACACTATTCATCCTATACATACTACCATACACAATACTAAACACATTCACACACACACATCACCAGCAGGGCAGAAAAATGTTTCAGCAGGTATTTTGAAGCCAGATGTGTTACTGCAGATGATGATTTGATACTAATGGAAACCTTCCCTTTAGGTTTCATTCCTTTAGAAGGAGAAAGAAGAAGAAAAATCATTATAGCAAGATGCTGCTGAAGCAGCTGCTCTTCCTATAATCCACGAAATGTTCCCAGTATAGGAAAAGGTGTCCTGAACTTGACTTGAATATGAGTTCTGGAAGAAGAAGAAAATGCTAGCTCATCTTTAATGCTCACTGACTTATGTATGTTTGAACACCACACACACCAGACAACTCTGAATCATACATACCACTGGACAACAGAATTTCCATACCACAGCCAGTGAACAACTACAGTGGGTTGGCATGTATGAATCCCCTCTGTCCAGCAGTCAGTGGTAACCTTCTAATGAAATATTACAAAGAGTTGGTGCACTGGGTTAAGTTTGCCATCAGGTAAAGAGTTTAACTTTTGCATCACTGTCTTACATTCAGGCACACACAACACAACTCTGTTCCACAAATATTGCCTGGTCAGCATTGTTGCACTGCATCGAAAATAACCAAAGCCCTGAAGGTGCTGGACCTCTTACAAAATGATTCTAGGTTGGTGGGAATGCAGAAAGTGCAGCAGCTGCATTGACTAGAACAATAACATTGTGCGAAGTGAATGTCTGTGTTTATTACACAAGGCATGCTTTCTCTATTCAATGTTTTCTGTTCAAAGTAAAGCAAACAAAAAAACAGTTTCAGTTGCAGTCTGCCTCTTCTGGACTTTATTGATGTTTTCTCTCTCCTTTTCAGCCACAAACAGCAGAGTTTGTTGTTGTACTACATTCAACAACAACAAATGAGGGAATGTGTTGCTAGTTTTTATTCATTAAGGAGCACCTCTCTGTTGACTGTCCTGGTACTTTATAAGACATCTTGACAACATCACCATGGATACCACAGATGAAATAAAGTGCACTCCATATCCAGTGTCACATGTTTATCTTTGGATACAAGTTACCTGGAGCCCTTGAGCCCATATTTTACATATCCCATGTAATGAACCATCACGGATGACACACCAAGGATGCATTGGATACACAACAAAAGAACACAATTTCTTAGTTTGATTTTGATCCTACCAATGTTGCTGATGATATCCTATTTATGGATCTCTCATTTCTCATCATAGACAGGTGAACACACAGAGAAGATCTTTTTCCATTTAGTTCAAATAGTAGTTGTTTTTAAAAAAAAAGTTTGTACCCTTTCAAATAATTGGTGGAGGGGAAGCAAGTCCTCACAGCCATGGCTGTTGAATGGAAAGCAAGTGTGAAATGGGCTCTTCTTTAGCTACCTGTTAAGTGTCCATTAATTGTAAAGTTAATAAAATTTTGTATAAGAAAAGTCCCTCTTTTAAAGTTTGTTTAGCGAATGCCTGAACTAACAAGAACCAGAATTACCTCTCAGTCTTCACCAGCAAGTTACACTCCCCCCCCCCCAACCTCCAATAAGTGTTGATTGACATAAACAGCTCCTTCTCCTCTAAAGAACATTTATGATTTCTTTCTCTCTCTAGAAGATGAAATCCAGTGAGACTAACAGTTAGCCATATTGTCTCCTCCTTTTTAATGAATTACAAATTGTTCAGTTTTGATGTCATTAGACAAGATGTGGCCGTGTGGGAGACTGTTAGAGGAATGTCCATGTAATTTAAATAATCTATTTCATCTCAAGACTGTGTATGTCAAACCACATGTAATATTCCATTACTAACTCACTCTATGCAGCTGTCACAGATCATTTGTGTATTTTGTTGCTGGCAAGCATTAGTTATAATTGCCTGTTGTATGTTTATTGACACATTCCTAGCATACCTAATCAAGACAAGCATAGCAACACATTAGATTAATCAACAGGTTGCAATATTCACTAATCTCTCTAATGACTTGTTATGTGTTTGTAGATATGAGTGAGAAGAATGTGTGTGTGTGTGTGTGTGTGTGTGTGTGTGTGTGTGTGTGTGTGTGTGTGTGTGTGTGTGTGTGTGTGTGTGTGTGTGCAAGTGTGTAGCTTTCAGTGGAGGTCTCTGGAGGTGTGTTGGAGTTGGTCTTTTGTTATTGTTATTGTTGTTATTTGCTGTGTTCTGTTTCTTATGTCACTCTCTGTCGGGCCTTCCCATCCCACTCCACCCGAGGTCACAGCCACGACTCATCACACACACACACAAAGTAAGAAAGGAAGGGTTGGAATGCATTCACACTTCTTATGAGTGGTAAAGGACAGTTACCTTACACAGCCATCATAGTGTGTAAAGTATAATTCACTATGTAGAGCCATCCATGCATGCAATCAGGAGGGACACTCATGTCTGGTAAAGGTATATTGAACATTTCTTTGCACCTTGACTTGGATGCTGCTGATCATACAAGGTAAAGGGTTGGCATTGGTACCTGCCCCTCACAAAAAAGAATTCCTTTAGCTTACTCACTTCACTAAAAAAAGAAATGTAATTAACATTTTCATATTACACAACAGGTCATTACCACTCACAAATTTAAACAAGTTGCATGCTGATAAGGTCATCAGATAAACCCCAATCACCAAGGTCAAAGGTTTACTGGACATATCACTCACAGAAGGTAAAGGTTAAAATCATACAATTCCACAACTATAAAAGGTAAAGGGTCAACAGAACATAAAGCAACATGGGCAAGGGACACACATACAGAACCACAACAGCCCTTCACTGCTGCAGGCTGATGAAATGCACGTGTGCTACTCATTGGTTACTAGTGAGAGGGTGTTCCTTCATAGATGTAATAAGGTGTGGTAGCTTACTTAGTGTCTTTGAGTTGGGCCTGCTGCACCTGCAGCTCATCAGAGAGCTGGTCCATAAGTTGCTTGTCACTGTTGTACTCACTGGCCAACTCCGAGATCTTCTGAGATAAGTCTCCTATTTTCTTCTTGATTGATCTACAAGGGCAGTCAGTCGGTCACATGAGAAACACATGAGAAATACATGAAGAACACATGATCTCACGACAATGCAACATTGCAACAGATAACACACACTGCTTCTTGCTTATTTATAACTAGCAACTCGGGGAAAATTGGCACTTAGATTACAGAGAGTAGCAGAGCGGGAGATTAGAGTCAGACTGCAAGAATTTTCTGACTATTTCATACCTTCATTTGAAAAAAAGTCTATTAGCTCATGCTAAACATTTGAGCCACTTTACACACATATACAGCAAGGCTCCTCATTTCTGCACTGAAGAAGCAGATGTTCCACAGCCTCAGTTGCATAATCTTCTATATCTCAATATTAATATCAGATCAGAGTCTGAAAACGCACAACAAAATTGATTATGCCTAGACATATTGCCAGGTATGTCTTGGTTGTAATTTCAAGCTCTGCTGCAATCATATGATTTTTACGTCACAGGATTATATGGTCAACCCATTCAGTTTGGTACATGGAGACATACATAGTTTATTTCTAATCTATGCTCACCTAGCAGTGATGTATATTTCTTCGTCCTCTGCGTAGGTCTTGCGTATGTCCACGTGCACCAAGATGGAACTCTGCTCCAGCTCTTCATTCATGGTGTTCTTCAGGGGGACGGAGCTGTAGCCGGTCTTGATGCAGTTGAAGGGGAACACCGCCTGACCGATGAAGTTTGGGTCCCCAAAGACGTCTTCATCCTGGACGCAGAAGCGCAGCAGAGCGAGGTCTGGGTTCAGAAGCTCAAACTCACAGAAGTCATTCCACACCGGGTTGAAGCCATTCTCCTCTGAGAGTGAGTAGAGTGTGCATCAATCTGCATCCTTACTTGGGCACTCCCTTTTAACTCCCCCCCCCCCCCCCCCCACTGACTGCCACACCCCCATTTGATTCATTGAGTACTGTAACTCTCATTAGTCCCACTCAACAATACTACAGCTATTCTACCTCTCCCCTGAAATAAGACACACCCACCAACTGGACCAGGCCACACCCACCTCCCCAGCCGCCCACTCACTGCAGGTGGAGGTCTTGAACTTGGCCCAATCGGGATCAATGCCTCTATGCCGTCCTCCAATGATCTGGATGCTGATGGTGACAGGTGTGCAGCTGGTGTGGGTTGAGGGGTCCAGTGGGTTGAACCCAGGGTCAAACATGCAGTCTGGCATCAACACATACCCACAACGTCCATTCTGCATGAACCGGCCCTCATTGAAGTGCATGGCCCGATCTGTGAGGAAGGAAGGAAAGGGTGGGGAGAGGGAGGGAGGAGAGGGAGGAGAGGGAGGGAGGAGAGGGAGGGAGGAGAGGGAGGGAGGAGAGGGAGGGAGGAGAGGGAGGGAGGAGAGGGAGGGAGGAGAGGGAGGGAGGAGAGGGAGGGAGGAGAGGGAGGGAGGAGAGGGAGGGAGGAGAGGGAGGGAGGAGAGGGAGGGAGGAGAGGGAGGGAGGAGAGGGAGGGAGGAGAGGGAGGGAGGGAGGAGAGGGAGGGAGGAGAGGGAGGGAGGAGAGGGAGGGAGGAGAGGGAGGGAGGAGAGGGAGGGAGGAGAGGGAGGGAGGAGAGGGAGGGAGGAGAGGGAGGGAGGAGAGGGAGGGAGGAGAGGGAGGGAGGAGAGGGAGGGAGGAGAGGGAGGGAGGAGAGGGAGGGAGGAGAGGGAGGGAGGAGAGGGAGGGAGGAGAGGGAGGGAGGAGAGGGAGGGAGGAGAGGGAGGGAGGAGAGGGAGGGAGGAGAGGGAGGGAGGAGAGGGAGGGAGGAGAGGGAGGGAGGAGAGGGAGGGAGGAGAGGGAGGGAGGAGAGGGAGGGAGGAGAGGGAGGGAGGAGAGGGAGGGAGGAGAGGGAGGGAGGAGAGGGAGGGAGGAGAGGGAGGGAGGAGAGGGAGGGAGGAGAGGGAGGGAGGAGAGGGAGGGAGGAGAGGGAGGGAGGAGAGGGAGGGAGGAGAGGGAGGGAGGAGAGGGAGGGAGGAGAGGGAGGGAGGAGAGGGAGGGAGGAGAGGGAGGGAGGAGAGGGAGGGAGGAGAGGGAGGGAGGAGAGGGAGGGAGGAGAGGGAGGGAGGAGAGGGAGGGAGGAGAGGGAGGGAGGAGAGGGAGGGAGGGGAGGGAGGAGAGGGAGGGAGGAGAGGGAGGAGAGGAGAGGGAGGAGAGAGAGGGAGGGAGGAGAGGGAGGGAGGAGAGGGAGGGAGGAGAGGGAGGGAGGAGAGGGAGGGAGGAGAGGGAGGGAGGAGAGGGAGGGAGGAGAGGGAGGGAGGAGAGGGAGGGAGGGAGGAGAGGGAGGGAGGAGAGGGAGGGAGGAGAGAGAGGGAGAGATGGAGGATGTGACAGAGTTACACAATACTGTACTCCATTGTAGCCAAAATAATAGTCGAGTTAGAGCGACCACATGCCGATAACATAAACATCAATGACCATATCCACGGTGCCTCTATAACGTCCATCTTGAAATTGTGTGCAAGCCTAAGTGAAACACCTCCCCAAACCCTATACCAGCCTCAACCAACCTTTACACATAAGCAAATCCCTCCACAAAACATCACCCTAACCCATTGGCCCAATCCCACACCCAGCGTTCCTAAGCAACACAGACCATGGTACCCTTACCTCCAGTTTGGTAGTTCAGGGAAACTAGTTGTGAGCCAGCATTCCACATGGGAATGGGGTCAAAGTTCGAGGAGTCCATACGCTGACCTTTTGGGTAGACACGGCTGAGCTGTCGGTTGCTATAGCTGACGAAGAGACCGGCCTGGAACTTGTTCTTCACAATCTTCTCTATTCTCGTCTCAACAAATGAGGACATGTTATAATAGCGTCCGTTCTCCACATCTGCCATATAATAACATATATACACATTTATATATACATATATAAACACACATATATACATGCACATTGTAAATACAGATTCACAGGGGAACACTTTGGTAATTAACTTCCCGCTTACAGGATGCATCGGTTCAAGAACTTTCTAAATAGAGCACACCACACACAATTACTTCTCTCAACTGGTCACGGTGTACAATTTGTGCACAATTCAATGAGCAGGTAATCACAATTACTATGTGCATGCAATGTCCGTAGAATGGTCTTCAGATCGCATAATATCGTGCATTTTTAGGGTAGAAAGGCATAATCTTAGCCTGGTTGCATAACTGCAAAAGAGATTTAGGCAAAGTTGAGATATGTCATCCAAAAATAAGAAAAGGTGAAATATTTTGTCTTTGGACAAAATTTGTCCACCTCATACCTACCCACGCATGCACTTTGGGAACAGAGGTTGCAAAAAACACACTATCAAACAAACAGAGGTTGCAAAAAACACACTATCAAACAAACAGAGGTTGCAAAAACACACTATCAAACAAACAGAGGTTGCAAAAAACACACTATCAAACAAACAGAGGTTGCAAAAACACACTATCAAACAAACAGAGGTTGCAAAAAAAACAACAAACAATCAAGGCTATCATCTCAGTAAAAAAAAAGAGGCTGTTACCTGCTAATGCGCTATTACACTGTGTGAGAAGGCAGTTAGTGTGCATGGTGGTCTGCTATTCTGATTCCTCCTTGAGAAAAAAGCACAACTAAATGGAGGAGCCCTACTGCTCCAGAGATACATTGACTAGCTCTTTGAGAGAGAAAGAAATACTTCAAGGGGAAGCGCTCACAGAAGTGGTGCCCCTTTGATCTGGAGTACTAAAGTGCAAAATTGCACTTGGTGAGGCCAAATTTCATGACTAAGCATTGCATGCCATGACCTGCTTGGCCACACCCACTAGCAAATTTGCAGTGTTCAAGCGTGTATTTCACAAGTTGTCTACATCCAGAGTAAACTGAGAAATCATATAAGTTTGAAGATGCTGGATTCCATTATTCAACTAAAATGTCATTTGCCTTTGACAAGAAACCCTGCAAGACCTTATTGTCATTCCGAAAAAAATAAATTTTAATTCCGATGTTTATCATTCAAGTGATAAAACAAGAAAGTCTGATGCTGACATGGCCACTTAGCTAAAGAATGTGTGGACCCTGACCATATACTCCAAGCATCTGGTGTGTCAATTTAATTCTTGCTTTGACATTGAAATAACATGTTCTATTAATTTGTTTGCGGCTCATTCGGCTTGAAAATTGTAAAGTATCTAAAAGATAAAATGAGTACTCTTCAAGAGGAAGTGGAGAGAGGGGGAGATGACCAATGCTCATCAGATATTCATGAGATATACTAAACAGACTATAACTTTCTTTCTTTTCATTTCTAACGGAACACTCACTACCATGAGATTCTTTAGCTCATGTGATCTCCAATGGCATGTGTAACTTGGAAGTTTCTCAACTACACAACATACCAATTCCCCACTTTTCTGATAAAAATGAATTTCCTGTAGCCATTTACACTATATCCATTAGTTGCTTGGTATGAAGTCATGGTCTCATGGACAAGCTACTACAGTCCTTGTGGTATGTTCTAAATGGAAGCCCAAGTGGCTATTAAGTGGTAATAACCACATGCGCTGAGACTTTTGGAGGAAAATCACAAGTTATCACACACCAGCACGCACACACCAGCACGCACACACCAGCACGCACACACCAGCACGCACGCACCAGCACGCACGCACCAGCACGCACGCACGCACGCACCAGCACGCACGCACCAGCACGCACCAGCACGCACGCACCAGCACGCACGCACCAGCACGCACGCACCAGCACGCACGCACCAGCACGCACGCACCAGCACGCACGCACCAGCACGCACGCACCAGCACGCACGCACCAGCACGCACGCACCAGCACGCACGCACCAGCACGCACGCACCAGCACGCACCAGCACGCATGCACCAGCATGCACGCACCAGCACGCACGCACCAGCACGTACACACCAGCAAAACACACACACACACAAGCACAACACACAAGCAAAACACACACACCAGCACGCACACACACGCACACACACCAGCACACACACACACCAACACACACCAGCACACACACACACCAACACACACAACTTACTCTCCAGAGCGAAGGGCACAGGGTGGCAGTAGATGACCAGGTCGGACATCTCCAGGGCTATCTTGCGGCTGCGTGATTGCTGCATCAGCACTTGGGTCTTCTTGTACATGTCGTGCTGGTGAGACTCAATGGCTGAGCGGGCATCTTCAATATGCTTTTGCCAGTCCAAGATGTCCTCCAGGTTTTCTGTGGCTACTTCCAGAGCAGGCCTCCCGGAGGCTTGCTCCCCCTTGGGCCGTATGCACAACAAATACATGTTGTTGCCTGCACGTTTGTGGGTCTCCACAACACAGCCTGCACAACAGAAGAAGTGATAATAGCCAACTACAACCTTTTCAGAATTATAACCTACAATTTTAACAACCACACCCACTTCATTTATGACCACACTCACCGTAATTATAACCATAAACAAAGAAAAAATTCGGCATGAGATATCTGGCTATCTTTCTACAGGGATATACACAAATAATTCCATCTCCTCCAGCCTCTCCTCACCCCTCTCCCTATTTTCTTCCTTCTACATCCAGAGAAAAGGAGGGGTGGGGCATATAAACTTACCCTCAATGTCAATTGCCCCCTTCTGGAGGTCTCCCAGCTGCCGGTCTTCAGATTTAGAGTTCATTGTGTCCACCTCCTCCACGTAGTTTGCAGGGAACCACTTCCTCTTCCTCTTGCCATAGTCTCCTCGCCACCAACCTCCCTCGTGTTTCTCCACGCTGGTGATGATGGCATCTTTACACAGGCTCAGTTCGTCAGCTCGCTGGGCAGTGTAGTCGTAGAGAGCCCTGACCACACAAGGCACCTGCTTCTCATTGTCAAAGGTGAAGTAGACTGGATGATAGTAAATGGAACTGTCATCTGGATCCTGTGTGGACGTGTGTGGGGGGAGGGGCAGTGGGGAGGGGAAGGGCAGTAGGGAGGGGACGGGCAGTAGGGAGGGGAGGGGCAGTGGGGAGGGGCAGTGAGGAAAGGAGGGGCAGTGGGGAAAGGAGGGGCAGTGGGGAAAGGAGGGGCAGTGGGGAGGGGACGGGCAGTAGGGAGGGGAGGGGCAGTGGGGAGGGGACGGGCAGTGGGGAGGGGACGGGCAGTGGGGAAAGGAGGGGCAGTGGGGAGGGGACGGGCAGTAGGGAGGGGAGGGGCAGTGGGGAGGGGAGGGGCAGTGGGAACAATGAATAGAGGGAAAATGATGGAAAAAGAGAGAAAATGATGAGAAGAGGAAAAAAGAGAATGCAAGAGGAAGCACCTGACTACTGCATTCCCTCGGGTGAACTGACCTCTCCTATGCTCTTAAGGACCTCTTCGTTGATGGCATATTTGAGCTTCATGCGGCGATAGAGAGGGTTAGATTCATAGTACTGCACCAGCTCCGTCAGGCACTCAAACATGGCAGAGCCGATCATGTACTGGTTGTTCTCCACGTGGATCCTGCAGTGCCGCACCTTCCCTTCAGCCCTGTGGTGTTGCCATGGAAATGAAATGAACATGTGTGTGGTTGATGAACTGCTCACACCCACCCACCCACCCACCCACCTGAAGGAAATGGAGAAAGCTTTGCCGGACTGCTTGTGTTCACTCGGTCGTATGAGGAAGGCACCGTCCATCCTGACTCTCTTTAACATGTCTTCTGCCTCCAATCTGGTCAGCTGCTCATGAAACCACGGCTTCCCTGCACATTGACAAAAAATATTTTTTAAAATAATAATTGTAAAAGAAATGAAAGAAAAAGAAAAACAAAACTGTAAAAAAAGGAGAAAAAGTATACAAATAAACAACAAAAACAAATGAACAAAACAATTAACATCATTTCCACTGATAATTTTTAGAATACACTCCTTGAAGTTTGATTTTATTATTACAAGACTCCAAAGATATAAGCCAACATGTATGGCCATACTGGGGGGGGGGTAGCCAGGTTTTCTGAAGGGCATGCAAAATGCATGCTACATGCATGTATCACAACATGATAATGGAAAGCCACATGGAGATAAAGAAAAAATAGCACGTAAATCACATAATATATATGTAAATCACATGATATATATATATATACGATAATCAGTCACGACACATGGAGATAATATTACATTCAGATATATCACATGAAGGAAAATCAGAAAGATTGGTGATGATCCTTACCTATGTGGCTGTTTTGTTGAGGTACTGGATTGCCCAGGATCTGCTCAAAGGTGGGACTCTTCAGAGGAAAGGCCTGGACAGGGAGGGAGGGTGTGGACAAGAGTGGTGTGTGTGTGTGTGTGTGTGTGTGTGTGTGTGTGTGTGTGTGTGTGTGTGTGTGTGTGTGTGTGTGTGTGTGTGTGTGTGTGTGTGTGTGTGGAATGCATCTGGTGTGGTCACTACAGCTTACCTTGTAGTAGCTGGTAAGGTCATAGATGGAATCAAAGCACATGTGATCAATGAGGTAGTACTTGGTCTTGCCCCCCTCAGCCTTGGTGTGGATGCGGCAGTGGTTATATCCCATGTCTCGTCTGGAGATTAAACAAACAAACAAACAAACATTCATACACACACCAGTCACTCAGTCAGAAGGAAGGAAGTAGGACATCATAGAGGACGAATGGAGGGGAGGAATGGAGGAGAGGAGAGGGAGAAGAGGAAAGGGAAGGGTAGTGATGGAAGGAAAGGAGAGGGAAGAGAGACAAAGAGAAGTAGAGAGAAATGAGGACAGGAGAGGGGAAGAGGAGGGAGAAAGAAAGGAACAAGAGACTTACACGAATGAAAGAGAGTAGTCGCCAGTGAACGTAGCACTTTCACGTACCAAGAAAGCACCATTCTCCCCACGATGCTCCTTCAAAAGACGCTCGGCATCCAGTCTGCCATTGGCAAGCTTGCCGTGGAACCACTTCTCCTTGATGTGCATCTCAGTGCTGGGGATCTGCATATACACACATCACACGTCATAGGATGGTCATGTGACTACCATGTGATGCAGTACCTCCTGCTCCTCCTCTTTCTCTTGTTCCTCCTTCTCCTGCTCCTCAGTGAAGAACAGTTTATCAGACGTCAGAACAAAGTAATGTCTTGTCCACATCTATCATGAGTGAGTGTGTGCAGATGGAAATACACATATCCATACATACCTACTCCTCCAGTAAAACAAACCATCAAGGTCCAAGATGAAACCCCTCCCACTATTATGACCACTCCCACATATACCACACCACTCCAGAAATAAACAATGGAGGATGCTGGAAATGTAATTTGCTTAAAAACTTCTCCTACCATTGGAAGGTGGGCATGGTCATGTTGAGCGTGCCATCAGTGACAGAAGTGTAAAATGATGTCACATTGACCAGAATAAAGTGAATCTAGCACAATATGGCACTACTTAAAATTAGATTGAGATATGAGGTTAAAAAAAAAAAAAAAAAAAAAAAAAAAAAAAAAACTTGAGATGAATTGGGGAGGTTTCAAACCCCACACCCATAGCCACAGGAGGATAATAACAATGGGTGTGGTTTGGTGACACGGTAGACTCACACTAACAATTAAATAAAATTTTACTGAAACTTGATATTGCATGCCAATTAAAGTGTGCCCACTTTTAACTAGTATTCCCATGCCAACCCTTTGACCTTCTCTACATCTCCATGCCCATGCCAACCCTTTGACCTTCTTTACATCTCCATGCTGACCTTTTGACCTCCTCCCACATCCCCATGTTAACCTCTTGACCTCCACATCCCCATGCAGACCTGGATGTGCCCCACTATATGCCCCAGTTGATTAGCTCCCTCATGTGTGGGCAGTCCACCAGCCAGCCTGTTGGAATGCTTACCACTTCTCTCCTGAACAGCAAGGTCAGCCATTTAAAAAAAAGCCCAGCAGGCAACATGAATCTGTCAAACACATGCAGAGACGTAACTGCCACCCTGAGTGAGCCATAGCCACCGCTGACATTGGCTAGTTCCCTGAAGTGGAACGAATTAATTCCATTAATTACCCACAAGCTGATCCTTCAAGTAGAAGCAGTGTTTCTTTACATGAAGATGCACGCATAGGCCCAAGAGTATGTGGTAAAGGGTCATCAAAATAACATGATTGACCTGGATGTCCTTTAGCAAGTCTACATGTGCAAACAGACATTGTGACACACTGACCCACCCCCAACACACGTCTCAAGGACACATCACCAAACACAACACATCCACAGACAGTGATCCAAAACCATGCCCACATAAAGCCACACCCACTTTATCGATAGGGTCCTGCATGTACAAATAGCCGTTTTTGATAGAGTTGCTGAGGTCAATCATGAAGGACGACTGCTCTGTGCCTGTGCTATCGGTTGGCTCCGGATTGCTACTTGGGACGGATGCAATTGATAAGGTGTGGTCTCCTCCCTCTGTCAGCGTCAATTTCCTATGTTTGATGATTATCTTATTCTTGAGCAGGTTGGGGGAGGGGAGCACAGTTGCCATGGAGGAATCCACTGGCGCCATTAGCAGCAAGTCTGACAGGACACATTACATGTTTAGAAACAAACATTTGTACTCATGCCATCACATCATGGCTGGCACACAACATTGAGGACACAATGCCACACCCATTCAACATGCCACACCCATCCCTGATGCCACACCCACCAACTATGCTACGTACAGCTATAGTGCCACACCCATCTATCATGCTACATCCCAATACACAGTTGTTTACAGAATATGGAACAGCTTGGGGAAAGAGGGAGGGGCTTGAGTGACATCTACAATGGACGCTCACCTCCAAAGACCTCCTTGAACTGCCGTGCCATGACTTGCTGCTGAGAAATGTCACAGTGCTCCTCGATGGAGAGAATCAAGGGGTAGTCTGAAGCCACGAAGGCTTGCTCACGGATGCACTTGATGACATCATAGAAGCGGATCTTGGACGTGAGAGTGTGTCCGTGGTAGATGATGGGGTTGTTATCTGGTCCGTCCCAACAATCCACTGGGTAAGGGTAGGACAAAGGGAGAGAGAGAGAGACAGAGAGAATTTCTTGGAGTCACATAATCAAAACCAACCATCTCAGTACATGAATACATCCCCACATATACACAGGGATGTCCTCAGAAAAATAAAGTAGAGTGGTGATTTTAGCCACACCCAAAACACACCCCTTTATTAAAATGTGTTAAATTAATGTATAATTGCATTTTTTTGGGTGAAGTTTGTTGCTGTTTTATTCAATTTTTTAAACTTTTAAATCCTTCTCTCTTAACCGAAGTAGATGTACAAGATGTTCATTCCCTCACAGCTGAGAGCATCTGTGAAGATACCACAAATAATTACCAACCATATCTACATAACTAAACATTAGACAGCTACTTGCCAAAATGCTATCCTGAAAACCTCACCAAACATTTAGTCCAAATTTTATATAAAAAAATACAAAAGCATTGAAAACAATTCCACCTTCTCAGTCTGCTCTTTCATGAACAAAAAAAAAAAATTAAAATAAATAAGTAATAATAAATAAATAAATTTAAAAAAAGACAACTATGTATGTACATATTTACATACATACACACATACATTAGTCACAGGGAATCACACGATACAAACTCTCTGCGATGAAGAGTCGGTGGCCTGAGTGTGGCTCTGTGCCATTCATAATGTGCACATTCACAAGGTGTGTGTGTGTGTGTGTGTGTGTGTGTGTGTGTGTGTGTGTGTGTGTGTGTGTGTGCAGATATACTAGGTTGACTGGAAATGGTCGTCAAAACCACCATTACACAATACCCAATATTTTTTCTATATAATGCCCAATCTCCATGGAGATTTAGGGAATTTTCCAAGCAAAGAAATTAAAATTGAACCAATCCGAGTGTTATGCACCTTACACCTTTACTGTCACATTATCTGACACAGACAGTCGTAACATCTGACACAACTAGGTCACATCACCTCACACCAATCAGCAGTAATCACACAGGGGAATCACCAGTGCTATAATCATGCAGGGGAACCCCCAGTGATCTAATCCGACAGGGGAACTGCAGTGCCCTAATCTAATCATATTGGGGAGCCCCCCCCCATCACACAGGGGAACCCCCAGTGATCTAATCACATATTCCTTTCAGGTACATTCAGTCACACAATTAGAGTGACAAGGTTCAACAAGACTGGACAGTAACATGAACTTGTGGGTGCCATTAGCAACACATCCTGATTAGATAGACAGACAGACAGAGAGAGGGATAGGTCTCTGTCAGCACCTGGCTGGACACACACAAGGTGCCAGATGGTGCAGCTGCCAACTAAGAGGTGTGGTCTCACGATTAAAGGCACTTACATTCGATGCAGCGACAACCACTCCTGAGCACCCGGCAGTATGCCTCCACGCTTGACTCACTGGAGTACTGGTTCCCTGTCAGATACCTTCATACATACACACACGCACACATAGACAGACAGACACAGAGAGTAACTTAATGAGTGCATATTGCTGATATCTTGTGTAAATAGATAAGTGCATGGTGTGTGTGTGTGTGTGTGTGTGTGTGTGTGTGTGTGTGTGTGTGTGTGTGTGTGTGTGTGTGGATGTGTGTGCGCGGTGCAAGTGTGCATGTATGTGTGTGTGTGTGTGATGCATATGGTATGTGTGTGGTGTGTGCGTGCGTGTGGTCGAGTGTGCATGTGTATGTATGTGTGCGTGTGTATGGTGTGCGTGCGTGTATGGTGCAAGCGTGCATGTGTATGTATGTGTGCATTGTGTGTGTGTGTGTGTGTGTGTGTGTGTGTGTGTGTGTGTGTGTGTGTGTGTGTGTGTGTGTGTGGTGTGAGTGTGCATGTATATATATATGTGTATGTGCATATGGTGTATGTGTGAGAGCGAGTGTGTGGTGCATATAGTGCGTGCGTGTGTGTGCGTGCGTGCATGTGTGTGTGTGTGTGTGCACACGTGTGTGGTGCATGTACGTATTGTGGGAGGAGGCAATCCAGTAATGGCTGAGGGGACGGTCCATGTCCATGTAGACCTCCGAGCAGCTCTCCTTGAAGATGGAGTTCCTCTTGGAGAACAAGAAATTCACAAACTGAAGGGGAAAAAAACAACAAAAGTTAGTGCATAAGTATATGCCCACCTTCAAATTATACACACACACACATCTACATATATATTTGTATACATATCAGGAGGAGGTTTTATAGGTGGGGTCAAGGGGCACATGCCACCCCATGGACTGTTTTGCCCCTCCCCCCTTACATAACATGTAGGGGTTATTGATATTGATACTAATCTCATAGTGTAAATTTGACCAGTTATTAGTCCAGATCGTCACTACCACACCTATTGGCAAAATCACACCAACAGCCACCCAATCTGAATGAAACTTTTTCTAGGATATGCAGTGAGGTGCCCTAATCAATCCCTGAAAGTTTAATGAAGATCCCTCCAGCAGTTTGGGAGGAGTGAGAGTCCACGCAGACATACGCACAGACAGAAGAACGAATTGTGAATCACAGTAAGATGGAGAGGGGGGGGGGGTGGAGTTGGAGGAGGGGAGACAGTGAGATATAGTGACAGTGGCATGTTGCAAGAGGGAAGATGGTTTGCCTACTACTCTAACTCAACTATCAATGCTTCAATCAACCATCAAGTGGTTTTATACAATACAATTTTAGCATGTTATAGCTCAAAATTAAAATGTTGTTTCTTGGGTGCCATTAAAAAAAAAAAAAAAAAAAAAAAAGGATTAACCATTAGGATATTTGAGAATTGGTAGTGAGTGTGTGTGTGTGGGGGGGGGGGGGGGGGGAAGTGGGGATATCTCCTGGTCGTCCACCCTCACCAGATGAAAAGTGACAATTAAGAAGATTCCTTTTATATTGCTATCTGAAGGATTTTAAAGTTTGCTGTCTTACTAGAATGGAGATTAGCTGTCTGTTTGGAGTTTGTATGTGTGTCTGTCTGGGCTAAAACTGGAGAACCAGTGGACTGGATGAGCTCAAATTTTCAGGGGAGACTTCCTGTGGAACACATGAACATTAAGGCTGAGTCCCACCTGGTCACACCCCCTACTGTGGGCGTCACAGGCACAAAAAATGTAAAAAAAAAAAAAAAAAAAAAAAAAATATATATATATATATATATATTTATAACAAGGTTTTGTGAGTTCAAACCCCACCAGGGTAGTTTCCCTCCCCCCCCCTTTTCCTACTTTTTGTTCTACCTTTCCTTACCTCCATTCCTTACCCCCTCCATTTATTTCCACTCCCCTTCCTCCTTAACCTGCAGTAGCTGCTATTTCTTTGCTGAACTTGCAGTTAATTTTTAGATCATTATTTTTCTTCCTCATTTTTTTGTGCTAAAGAAAGCAAGGCAAAGCAGCAGGCAAAAAGGCAACCAAAAAAAAAATCATGGCACATTACAAATAAACTATGGTACTTTCATAGACCATTGTGTTTATAATGAAATTTTTTTGATTCATTCCCTTGATTAAAACTAAATACCCACTGCATTTTATTGGTGTGCTCATTTGTGGTACAGTCTCTTTGAACTAAAATTTAGGAAACAAGTTACATGCAAATGCTTTTGCATTTATGTAGTGTGACTATCGCCCACCAAAGGTCGGCCTAACAAGCTTTACCTGGCAAGCAATCGTGGTCAGAGGACACCATTGCCTGCCAGTATTTCTAACTCCCACTGGAGTGGTGGCTTGCCCCCCCCCCCCCCTCCTTCCCCATACACTTTATTTTCTTCATTTTGCCCCCCCCCCCCTTCTTGGGAAACTTCCTAGAAAAAATCCCTGCATATGTATGTGTGTGTACTCTCATAAACATGACAACTCCACAACCTTGGATAGCTACCACATAGCAACCATTCTACACCACACGACGTCTATGCAACACCTGCTCCTCTCAGCTATGCTCCAGTGCAGACATGAGGCAGCCCTGGCAAAGTGGAAGCCATTTTGCTTCAGTGTCCCACCTCCATCAACAGCTACACCACCAACAGCAGATTGCGTCCACCACACCCCCTTTTTGTTATGGCCACGGTTATGTTTCCTTGTAAATAATACTTCACAATTTTAAGGAATGTGTTCTCTCTGCAGTAAAGGGTGTTACATAAACATATAATCATTGCCTTTAGCTAACAGCTACTGCCCTTTCTGTTTGTGCGAGAAAACTGGTAAGATATGGAATGAACCGGTGACATACAACAAGAGCTGGCATTCAATACAAACCACTTCACTTAACTCATGCCAATAGAAAACCTCAGAGTTTCTCTAATACTTCTAGAGATAGGTTTGGAGTAATTTCCAAGAAACTTGGGCCGATGTTTGTATCAATAGAAACAAGATAGGAGCGCACACACACAAACATACTTGCTCCATTATGTAAGCTGTATGACCATAGATATGAGGCAGGTGTGTTGTCATGGTGATAACAAGAGATGAGGCAAGTGTGTTGCCATGGTGATAACAAGAGGTGAAGCAGATATGTTGCCATGGTGATAACAAGAGACGAGGCAAGTGGGTTACCATGGTGATAACACAAGATAAGGTCCGTGTGTTGCCACAATAGATGAGCAGGTGTGTTGTCGTGGTGGCAAGTATTAAATAAAGTTTTTTAAGGAACAAGACAGGAAATTTCCAGTCAAAAACCTGCTTGCTTATGATTTACTGTTTGACTTAACAATGAATTAAAATGTTGACTTCCAAATCCACTGAATTTCCACTGGAAAAAAGAAAAGAGAAAACAAAACAAAACAAAACCCAACCATGATCAGGAATTGAACCCGTGAACTTAGCACTGGTGTTCTTGAGAAAGTTTCCTAAGAAGAACAAGAACAACAAAACAGTAACATTTAGACTCCACGAAAACAAGTTCGTGGGTAAAAAACAAACATTTACATCACATCCTCCACCACTGGTCAATCAATCCTCTACCCCTTAGCTCAGGTGGTCCAAACAGTGTTTATTTTAGCTGGCAATAATCTAGGGGTTTTCCCCACAGAAAATCTTTAAACACTTTACTTAAGTTGTCAACATATCCACATTCTGAATTAAGCAATCATTTGACAGCTTGTAACAATTAGATACACACAATAGCCCTAGAGTACTTGATGCTTGAGAAAGCAACGTACACATGCCAAGGGGGTGTGGCATAGCAAATAATTTTTAAAAGTCCAAGACACCCTCAAATTTCACTTCCCCTGTACCTCCATCTTTGCTCTATAGTTAAGTGATTTCAGTTACTGTCTTCTTACCACAATGTTTATAAAGACCTCCAACCCATCTTCAAGTAGTTACACAACAGACAACTGTCTGCCATGATACCCCTTACCTCGTTCAGTGTGAGGGATGGCTGCCGTGTGTTCCTGCGAGTTGGTGTGCGCGCAAAGTCACGGAAGAGAGAGTTGACATAGTTGGAGTCGTCTGCGCGTGGGTCAGCCTGTTCCTCTCGCAAGAAGCTCTGGAGTTCCAGGAATGTCATATTCTGTTTGTCCTGGCAGTAGGGATAGAATTTCTCCCCAATCTAGACCAAGTGATTATACAGTGACTGACCGGCATTGGAGATAAGCACACTAGCAGCCATCTAACTACAGGTGCTAATCAAAACAACACACACATTACAAGTACATACACACACACACACACATACAAACACACACATACAAACAGACACACACACATACAAACACACACATACAAACACACACACACATACACAAACATGCACAAACACACACTCACACACAATGTAAGGACAACTCACAGACTTGACATAAACTATGGAATGGTACATGCGGAAGAAATCATCGATACCAAGGAAGTTTGCTTTACTGTAGTCAAAGTCCTACAAATAACAGAAAAAACACGAGAGTAAGGGGGAATGGAGGTGAATGAATGGGTGGAGAGAGTGTGTATATGTGTGTGTGTGTGGGAGCTGGGGAGGAAGAGGAGGGAGGGAGGGAGGGAGGGAGGCAGGTGATGGAAGCGAGGTGCAAGAATTTGAAGTAAGAGTGGGAACACAAAGATGAATGTAGGATGTCTGGGAAAGGATGCACAAATGCGTTTATACACACTACTCCAAAACTGCTGCAAAAAAGCCTGAAGTAACACTCGTACATGCACACTCGCGTGAACACACATGCATTAAAACTTTACATGTGACAACAAAAAAAAAGAAAGAAGAAAAGATAAATAAAAAGGGGGGGGGGGGGAAAGAGAAGCATGTGTGATGGTGCTCTCTATATAGAACCCCTATTGAGCTGACATTGAAGATGGACTTGGCTCTCGTCTGTAGAGTGCGGCTGTTGATCCTGATCAGGAACTTGCGCAGATCATTGGCACTTATCCTGAACAAAGAGAGGAGGGGAGGAAAGAGAGAGAGGGAGGGAGGGGGAGGAGAAAGTGAGAGAGATTGAGAGAAGTGAGAGCGGGAGGGAGGAAAGTGAGAGAGGGAGGGGAGCAAAAGAGGAAGGACGATGATGGAGTAGATTAAGAAGAATGGACCAATGGCAAGGAAATTGTAAGGAGGTGGACAATGAAGAGAAAGTAGAGGAAGTAGAGAGATGAAGGAAGATGGGGTAAAGGGGAGGGACAGGGGAGGGAAGGGGAGGGGAGGAATGATTGAAAGGAAGGAGCAAGAGAAACAGGGACAAGAAGAATAATGTAAGTTGACTAGTGGAGGAGGAAGGAGAAGAGGGAGGGGGTGAGAGGGAGGGGGGTGAGAGGGAGGGGGGTGAGAGGGAGATAGAGGTGACACATACGCTCCAGTGTTGTTCTGGTCGAGAAGCTTGAACTCCTTATTCAACCATCTAATGGAGAAAGGAAACAAAAATGGCACAGTGTTATTAGATGCACATAACACTCCACTCACAAGTCAACGGACGGGAAAAAATACAAAACACACAACCAACGTAGAAATAAACTATATTCCAGCATTCTGGTAAAAGATATTAATGTCACACTGCATGTATTGTGCAGAATGCCAAGCATAACACATATGTAGCTTAGATGACGTGTGTGTGGCTCAGGTGACATATATGCGGACAAGATGATAAATGTAGAGCAGATTACACATAGGGAGTAGACTATATCAGATCACATGTGAATCAGGTCTTCCTGAAGGGACATAAACACACACACTACCTGTGAGAGAGCAAGTGAGAGCTAAAGTTGTTGTGGTGCATGACATGCCTGAGAGCACGCACCCAGGCATCACACTCCTCACGACACAGAGCTGCAGGGAGGAGGAAGCATAGCAAACAAGGACAATAAAACACACCACACAGCTCAACACACATTACAGCTGCAACACAATCCACAGACAAATGATATGACAAAATCTTCAAGATAAATGAACCAAAATGACCATAAACCTGAGAGAGATTAACCAAAATGACCATAAACCTGAGAGAGATTAACCAAAATGACCATAAACCTGAGAGAGATTAACCAAAATGACCATAAACCTGAGAGAGATTAACCAAAATGACCATAAACCTGAAATAAATGAAGCGAAACGATTATAACCCTGAAATAAATTAGCCACACACACCTGCCACACTAAAAGTTTTCAGTTTAAACTCCGAACTGTAGAAAACGACGAAGCAAAATGGGTCAATCTTCTTGAGCTCCATGTGCTGTCTCTCAAAGTCCTTGGACTCTGTCCCTTCCCTGACCTCTTTAATCTCGTTGATGTCAACTAGAAGGAGAGGAGAGATGGGAGAGGTGTTAGGAGTGGAAACAGGAGATAAGAACAGCGGAGACAGAGGAATAGAGAGAGACAAGGAGGAATGGGAGGAGAGAGTTGGAGACACACTGATAGAATGATGAACAGAAGAGAGGTGATGAAAGGAGGAAAGGAGCATACAAGGATAATGGAAGTAAGATGGATGGAATCTGGGAGAGAGAGATCAAAATTGTAAAGCAATGGAGGATGAAGAGGAAAAGGGACTTCACAGAAGTGTTTGTGTCATCTAGCAAGTTCTGTATTTGTAAACAAGAGTTCAAGTTAATGATGACATCTGTGCACTCTCACATACCAACTGCATTTAGCAGCTAACTGTGCATGCCTGCAGTCATACATATGCCAGCTATGAATTTATCAACAGAGCTGCACCACACAGGAATGCAGGCATACCTGGCAAATGCATGCCTACACACATACATGCCGAAGCCATCAGTATTCCCCTCACAAACATGATATCTAAATCTGGTGACTGCTGATAAATGAACACGGTAATTAAGGGATAATTAAGCGTGACATCTCTCTTGGGCTCAGTTCCCACGTGCGTTCCCTGTACCTATCCAACACGGTAAAGTGCTTTCCATTTATGGGTTCATGGTGAATGCCAAGTCATGAACCTACAGCCATGATACCACTAACACTGCAACACATTTGAGTTATTCACCACCTGATCCAAGTATGAATGAGCAGCATAAACTCTGGGACATGTTGTGAATCAACCTTGACGACAGACTTACTTACATATAACCCATTATTTGCATGCAATTGAAAAACTATCTTCACAGCAAGACATCCAGCGAAAAAACTTAATGCACAAAGATATTCATAATCTCCTGCAGGATACAAAGATATTCATAATCTCCTGCAGGATACAAATCTGATCTCAGCTAGCCCAAGGAACTAAGCTTGCTCACATCCAGCTGTTCTTCTGCAAGCCCTTGAATGACTGAGAACAGCTGAATCAGCTTTGTAGCTTGTTATGGCTTTGAGGTGTACACCTTCCACTTACTTATTTCTTCACATTGGGTGTTCTTCCCACGAGTCATTGGGTACTGTGAGATCTCAAATGTATCCATCTTGAGGCAGAATATGCGTTTCTCCGCCTTCCTGCGAAAGAAACGGATCATTACTGTCCCTTGGTCCAGGGCTTGCAGGATCTGGGGCACTTCCGCCGCGCTACTCAGTGCCGGACCCCTCCGCAACATTTTCTGTTCTTATTTCTGGATTCCTACCGACGTGGAGCAAGCCAAGAGCTAAACGCAGCACTTACTTCGTCTGGGACACCTTGTTCCAATCCATGAGTACGCCACTACCGTCCTGCATATTTTGCTTCGCACTAGTAGACTCCACCCAGTTTAGTCAGCTGACTCCACGTGCCGGAAGTTTGTATTCGTCTCTGGAAACTGAATAATTAATTATTGTAATTACATCAACAAAATTCTTGTTTTGAAAGGGACTAATTTCTTGATATTTTTTATTTGTTTGTTTTGTTTTTATTTTATTGTTCTTTTCTCTCTGTCTTTTCCCTCCCTCCATCTCTCTATTTTATTATATCTATTTTTATTATTATTATTCCTTTTTCAATTTAAAAAAATCTTTTCTCCCTTTGGCATATCAAAAAGTAGTTGCCAGGAAAGAACCAAGAAACTTTTAAAAATCCCCAACAGTTTCATAACTCACCTAACTAAAAGATATATATATATATATATATATATATATATATATATATATATATATATATATATATATATATATATTTTTTTTTTTTTAAAATCCCCAACAGTTTCATAACTCACCTAACTAAAAGATATATATATATAAAACAATCGGCTACATTTCAAATAATTGGGTTGGTGGTTGTCATGGCAACTCAAATGAAGGGATAGCTATGTTCAATATGGACATGTTTTAACAGGCTCAATGTTGTGATAAAGTGGCTTCACATGTACTTGCTCCATCTAATAGGATGATGGAATGGTCCTATTTGCTATTTATTTGGTAGTTTCATTCTCTGTTTGAAATAAAGTAGTAAGTGCAAAAGTGACACTATGCCTCAGTTAATTATCAAAACAGAGCTGTTCAGATTGGCGTAAATCACACATCATGAATGAATATGGCTTCCTGATATCTTTATAACTAACATTATCTATCAAGGTCAGTGGGAAGACAGCTCCCAGACCAGAAAGCTTTCCTCAGTCATCAGCAGCCAGGGATCCTATGTACAGCATATGGCAGTTTAATTGAATAGAAGAGGTATCCTATATTACAAAAAGATGGTCTGAATTGGTGTTAGCTGTAATGTGAAAGGAATAAACTTGCAAGGCAGGTTAAGGTGGGTGCTAACAGCAACTTCAGGTAGTAACAAGTAATGGTCAACACAATTTAAAAAAAAGGTGTTTCTATGACATTAAAAAAAGTTACTGCATCTTTTTAGTTGAACATTAGTCAGTGGCCAACCTTTGGCACTCTATACCAAATTCATTATAATACTCATTTCTTCTTTACCTTCTATTTTGTTTTCAGAAACATTAAGATATCCATAAAATATTTGCAATGATGAAGCTGAATTTGGCAAAAGAGGAACTGATAATTATATCTTGATGTGCTGGTATGATCTAGGAAAAATGAAATATTCTACTTATTTCTTTTTATTTTATTATTTTTTTGGTGAAGATTAGGGAGATTCGGCTTGGTAGACTGGCCAGCCATTCTGTCTCCAACAATGGACAGTCCTACCTTATTACCTTTTTAGTGGTGTTATCCTCTTTCTTTTCTTGCTATTATCTTGTTATAATCTTGTTAAATGTAGCACCATGTACTTCATTGCGTCATAGTGAGGATGGAAAAGTGGTAGCCAGGTCTAGTTATGAATACTATATAAGAAAATTATGGTGCTATGACTGAAATTAGTAATTAGCAATTTAGTAAACGATGTGATTGTTAAATAAATAGAACAATTAGGATTTTAATGGTATATTACAAACCCACTAGTACATCAATATTTTATAAAATTACTGATAAATTAACTATTACTATATGCATTAACAACTTTTATCAACACAGAAGTTATTAGCCCACTCCACAACAATACTTTGCTGGGAGACAGGGCAGAGGTGGGTGCTTTTATACATGGGGGTGTGGTTGATGAGAGGGGTGTGGTTGATGAGAGGGGTGTGGTTGATGAGAGGGGTGTGGTTGATGAGAGGGGTGTGGTTGATGAGAGGGGTATCGTTGATAAGAGGGGATGTGGTATAGTGTTCGCATGATCTATTATTATATCATGCAGCTGAGCTGCATGTATGCACATACCTCCATGTTATCACACAATTTGTGTATATCATCATTACCAAATTTATTCACATAATATAGGAGGAGAAATAACAACACAATAATATTTATGGGATTACCATGCATGAAGAAATAGAACATTCTGGAAGCAATGACACTTAAAATATTTCAGTAGTTATTTAATACACTAATTAATAACAATCAAGACTATATTTTAATCTTGATTGAGATCAGGGTGTGAGCCATGAAATATTTCCGTGGATTGGGAGGAAGGAAAGGATCGCATTGATATATATTCTTTGATAATTAACTATTGGTGTTTTTGTTGGGGGGGGGGGGGGGGGGGGGGGGAGGATTTTTGGTAATAATATTTTTGAATAGCTGCTCCACCTCAAAGTTAAAATTATTTATCCCAAGGAAATTTAATTAACATTTACTAATTTACACTGACAAATTCCTATTAATTTTCAAATTTTTTTCAACTACAAATTTAAAAAAAAGAGAGAAGATATTCTTGATCTACTTGCTACTTCCTGAATTTTATATGCATTGGATGTCTTATTTTAAAGTTATAATTTATTCGTCAAATGAATTTAAGGAATCCGAATAACTTTTTCATTGATTTATTTTCTAATTCGTTTTTATCATTTTTTTTTTATACATTTTTTTTGACCATAAATTTGCCACATTCATTAAAACTACTTTTTTTTTTGTCGTTTAAAAGCTTTTATTTTTATACTTCATTAAAAAAATAAATAATATATATATATATAAAGTTATCTCCTTCCCGACCAGTGGATGAAATGTAACTTCTTTTGCAGTGGTGTGTAGTGTGTGGTAACTAGGCCTTGACAGATTATGCTCAAATTTCTGCATATTTTTCTTTTTCTTTTATGCTCCTATTTTTCTTAATAATACTCACTGACAAACACAATCATTACAAAATTTTAAAAACAAAGAGAGAATGGGATAGGCAATTCGCGATTCAAAATATTTTAATAATTAAAATTATATATAGTTATGATTCTGGCTAAGTATGTCACTCTATTTTATAAGTGAGACTTGAGAGATATGCTGTTACTGTGAAAGGTATTTACTTTTTTTCTTCTAAAGAATATCTATTTTCCCTGTGTGTCCACCTATTTTCCTGAAACTATATATTTTTCCTGAAACTACCTGCATTATTCTCGCTTCTTAGAGACACATATATTTCCCATAATTATGCCAGCATAATCCATCGAGGCATAGTGGTAATTATAAGTGATGACCCTTGAGTTGGTTTACATAAAAAAAAGACCATAATCATAAAACACTTCAGCAGCTGCCAATTCTATCCATTTAGCCGGTATTTAAGTGTTAAAGGAAGTAGCAAACCAATTATGAGCTCTTACTAAAAATGTTGTTGAATAATGTCAATTAAACATTGGACACAATCAATTTTTAGTGTCTCTGAGTTATTCTTTGACCTCCACTGACTTTATAAAATCATTTTAAGCCAATTTAGTAGAAATCTTGAGCAAAAAGAAGGGTGACTGTGCGGTTTTGGAAAACTGATTCTATCTTCGAAGTAAATGTGCCAATGGAGACATTTAACATGTCATCGGAAATGGACCGAATAATTAACCATCTGGTGTCAAAATGACTAACACAGAGTAAAGAGGAAAGAAGTTAGAGCAATTTGTATTTGAAATAGGTTTCTTTCTTGTGGTTTGACCGGAAGCCGTTCCCCCCACAATTTACTTAATGAACTAAAATGTTTTCAGAACATTCCTATTATTCCATCACTTCAATTCCTAGAACCCAAATAGATGTACCATATGTGCTTATCTATTCAAGTCTAACCTAAAGTATACCATTTCAAATTATGTTAGTCTAAATCTCTTCTTTATAACCTTTTCATTATCATGTACAATTACACTATTTATTATGGTGAGTTGGGTCCAAAAGTATTGATACTAACGTGGATATTACATTCATTTTGTCCTTTTCCTCATTTGACTTCTTTTTCTTTTTTTTCCTCAAGGAAACCAATTGACTACTGCTATAATATACTAAACTGATTTAAAATAATTTTAAAAATCAGTGGAGGTAAAAGGGTTAACTCAGAGTAACTAAAATTGATTATGTTCAATGTTTATGACATTATTCACATTGTAATGTCTTCCTTTTTGCTCTGGTTGATTCCCTGCCAGGATATGCATATGGAATTCAGGCTCTATTACTTAGGACTGGACAGACTTAGGATAGACTGGTATCTTGTTACAATTGAAGTCTAACAGCATGCAATAAGTGAAGGTGAACTAGTCTCGCTAGTCAAACTCTTTATCCTCTGAATAGCAAGTAGATTTGTGGGTAAAGGGTCTGTCTCAGGAGACTAAAAAAGATAAACCACCAAAACAAAACAAAAAAGTTTTGTTCTGTTTGGAAGTCAAAAAGTTAACTCAGAGTAACTAAAATTAATTGTGTTCAATGTTCTTGACATTATTCATATTGTAATTTAAAACAATATAAAAAAATTAAAAAAAATAAGAACCCCCCCCCCCCCCCCCCCCCCCCCAATTATCAATAACTGATAGTTCAATGGGTTTATAAGCGCCAATATTTCCCAGAATTATTGTTGGTCTGTAATTATTGCGTCAAGATTATCATTCTCCTATGACAAGTTGGATATATTTTCCCTTGTAATTAGAACAGCATATGAAGTTTGAATTAATTTTGGTAAATACGGTATCCAGTGAGAAAGCTCAATAAAACGCGAAGGGCTCGCGTGACCAACATATTCATATTGCTGTTAAACATTGCGCGAGCTAGTAATCACTTTTCCTCCTCGTGGCCTTCAAAAATGGTGTGTTCATCTCGTTAAGTAAATTTTTATAGAATTTTTTACTCACTTCTCCTATTCTCAATAGGTGTACAAGAGGTTTGTAGAGATTGGGAGAGTGGCTCTTATAAATGAAGGAGATGATGAGGGGAAGCTTTGCGTCATATTGGATCTGATAGATCAGAGGAGAGTGAGTATTATTTCTGTGATGGTTATTATTCAGAGCAACATCTGTTAGCCTGGCCAGTTTAAAAAGAAAGTGTGTATTTGCTGGTTCACATTACATGAGCACCAGAGTAGGCACTTCTTAATCAACAGTAAATAAATGGTGTCGACCCTTTACCTTCTTGAGCGGCCTCATGCCAAGATTTAGCTCAAATAGAAGTACCATTTTACGGGCTGATAAATAGCATGCAGCCATTGTGACTTACTCTTCACTACCATTCCACCATGTATTAGCAAAATGTTTAAGCAGCTGTCATTCCACAATGTAGCCTTGTCTAGTCATCTTGCTGTCTTCTATACTCCTCAGTGTCACAAAATGGAGTGGCCAGTGCTTGCATTACAGCACAACACATTTGATATGCTGGTGTTGGCAAGTGTCAGACCCTTCATCTGAAAGGGAAAGGTTGAAAGTTTGTATCCAACCTTGCTGCAATCAAATACACCCAGTGATGATGAGACTGGTAGATTGGTGGGCAGCGGTGAAGGCTCTGAAAATCACAGGCAAAATTTAATTATTTTAAATTTAGTGTGCCAATAACTTTTTAAAAAATACCCTTGATTCACAGTATACTGGTATAGTGCAAAACAGTAAAGTATGAGATGATGGAGTATGCATAGCCTGGAAGTTGGAATTAATTTGGTATTAATTTTTTTGGTTGAAGTGGTCCACAAGTGCCCACCTTAGGCATGCTAGCACTAGCATCAACAACAACAACAACAACAGACCCTACGGATGGTTTTTCGGTCAGCCTCTGGTGTCCATTAGTAACATACATGTTTAGTGTAGGGATTATTGACACGAATCTCATTAATCAAACAAACATACAATTTATAAACATGCCAGATTTCATTGAATGTTGACATTTGCTAGTGTTTCATGTCACCAAACCACACCCACTGATAAAACTACACCCATGGCCCCCTGATCTGAATGGAACTATGGCGGGGATGTGCAGTGAGGTGCCCTAATCAATCCCTGAAAGTTTCATGAAGATCTCTCCAGTGGTTTGGAAGGAGCTAAATTGCACAGACAGACAAATTGTAAATTGTATTAAGATTATGCCGTTAGTCTGGTGGAATATTATTCCAGATATTGTGTTTTTGTTGTTATTTTAGCTTTCCCTTTTTCTTAGTGTTGCAATTCAATCTTGAATTCATATATATGTATATATATATATATATATATATATATATATATATATATGAGTTAAATATTAATTTTAAATTTAATAAGCAGGTGTTGCTCTCTTGTCATATGACTCCTTGTTGTCCATGACCTCCTCTCCCTCTTGCAGGCTCTGGTGGACGGGCCGTGTTCAGGTGTGAGGCGGCAAGCATTGAGCTTCAGCAAACTCTCACTCACGGACCTGACGATCAAGATTTCTCGCTCGGCTCGAGAGAAGCAAGTGAAAAAAGCGTATGAAGCAGCTGACATCAACACCAAATGGGAACAGACAGCGTGGTCTAAACGCATCATGAAGAAACTTAAGCGTCAAAAGTTGACAGATTTTGATCGCTACAAGCTGAAAGTTTTGAAACAGCAGGTGAGTGTGTCATTAGTAGTGGTTATTATTCATTGTCTCTATTTCCTATTATTATTATCATCATTCACTCTATTACTTCCCTCTGCAGAAGAAAAGAATAGTGAACGGTCAAGTCACAAAGTTGAAGAAAGAAGCACAAAAATAAACATTTTATGACAGCTGTTATGTTATGGTTAAAAGTTGTTCGTTTTCTTTTCTTTCAGAATGATATTGGCTGATGATTTCTTAGAGTGAAGGATGAGACCAGATGTATAATGGAGTGAGATTATGGGTGTGGGTTGGTATTGAATTGATAGGCATAAACCAAATATAATGAAGGGCTAAGCGAGTCAGTCAATGAACAAACAAGGCTGCCTTTAGGTATAGAACGTTTTTTTTTTTTTGTCTTGATCTATTCTAACTGAAAGGATAGTAGAGGGTTTGCAAATTGGGATTTGCCATTAATCATTTTAGGTTCCTGATTTGTAATGCTCCAATTTTTCAGTGTGGCTGGCCCATGGGATTTCTTAGACTAATGAAGAAAGGAATCTCTGCTGGGCAGGAAGGGCATCCGGAGTCATTCCTGTTTGTGATGCTGGTGTGTGGGCATGGTGGGAACAGGGTGCCTCTGCAATGGAGTGGCTTGAGGGTGAAGTGAAGTATACCGATATAAGTTACAGTATTAGCAAATCCTTCGAAGTACTCACTCAAGTGTATAGGAACATGAATATGGAGGAATGATGGGAAGAGACCTCTGCATGGTCCCATGTTTCACTGGTTCCACTCTAGTAGATGGTAAGTTTATCTGACCTACTGACTGGCAGGCAGGGTTGATAACTATATTTATGAATGCCCTTCCTTTACTTGCAGGCAGTTACTGCTTCTCTCTCCAGCAGATTGCTGTGTCATCCTGCTTCAGTAATGGCAGCAGTAATGAAGTACAGCTAATGCCATTTATGACACACTGATCCAAGATAAGGATTGCTCTACAGGAACATCTTACTATGAGCTCAAATCACATCTAACATAGCTCAGAAACTATAAAAGTATAAATATAATTTGTGATTTGTGTGTGCCTATACCCAGATGCCTGGCCTAATTGTCCTGAATTTCAGTTTACCAGGGCAAGTTTTGCTAGGGCTACAAGTAAGCTTTTATTTATGACTAACCACAGTTGCACAAAGTTGTTTGAGGACATAAATTACTAGAGGAAGACAGTGTTTACGAACCACACTGTAATCTGATCACACACAAAGAAAATTAAACCAAAGTGACACTAATTTACTAGAGTTGCATTCATAGCTCAGTCTTGCTATAACATTAGGTAAACTGAATAAGCTTGTAACTACACACCGACATACCCAAAAACCACCTGTTAGGTAAGGCAGACTTTTCACCAGTCTTGACCAACACTAACACGTAACAGCTTGCTCTTGCCAGTGGACTTTACACCTTCATTGGTGTCCTTTCACCCAAGAGAAATTGAAAAGGATTGTTAAATTCCCACCTATCCTCCCTCCCATAACTGTTGAGGGAAAGGTTATTAGGGTTAACATAGATAGGGCACAACATACCTTCTTATACCAGTTAAGGACTTAATAATTTGTATTTAACATGCATGTGTATATACCCTCCCTCATTAAGCACTGCCCCTGACATAATAATTAACTTGAAAGTGGAACATCCAGTTTTAGGTGTGATTACAGATAGAGAGATAGGCAGATTAATGAATAGAGCCAGTCAAAAGTGTGTAGTGATCTTATCAATCTCCTTCAATGTATCCAGCACTTGTCTGGGGGAGGTGCCAATCTGTTTGGCGAAGTCCGTCTTCTGCTTGACACTGAGCTGTAGGTACTGAGAGAGGAGGTTCCCGTCCAGAATATTCTTCCGGGGGTTGTAGAGGTACTGGTGATGGGTCCGGAACTTCCTGAAGGCCTTTGGGTTGAGGCCGGCCAAATGGGAGAGACCAGAGTTCATCTTCAACTGCAGCATGATCATCCTGCGGTACACCTTCTCTGGGATGGGCACAAGGCAGCCAAGGCCTCCATCCAGGGTAGCTGCAGAAGACAAGACCAACTTACACCACCACAACACAAGAGTCCTTGTGGTGACATGCACAAAAGATATGGTAATGAACGTCACCACGACTGGCGGAAACATTTATAATATTGATAAGTTGATTCACAAAAACTGTTTAAAGAAATTACAAGATTGGAAATTTCCAGCCAAAAACCCACTCATTATGATATAAATGAGACTTAATCACGGGTAACCATGACCAGGAATTGAACTGGAAACCTTAGCACTGGTTGTTCAAGGAAGTTTCCTAAGAAGAATGAGATCCCCAAGAAAGTAACATTTAGAGGACTCAGTAATTAAGTAATGATTAATTATTTAATCGCAGGTAAAAATGATCCAACATTGACAATCATATAAAAAAGAAGATGAAAAAAAAGGAAAAGAGAATCAAATTCCAGTCTCATATTGCGCAAGATCATTGTTTGGGTTGCCCATCAGTGAATAGTTAGGGCTACAGTGGTTTGGTTTGTGCCTGTGTGGTCATAAGGGGTGTGGTTACCATAATATGTGGCATGTCTCTTGTCTGACAAGAGGGCCTTCACGTCTGCCGAGGCTCCAAGTGGAGCAGTGGACTTGCAGTGCACGCGAAAGAAGGCGTTAATATGGCTGCCTGTGTTGAATTCCCCACGTCTCACGAGGTACTGTCCTCCATTGCTCTCGGCCACTGAAGGAGGGAGAGAGAAGCAGGTAAACTTATTTAAACTGACTCATAATGAACATGTGTGTGAATCCTTGTTGCTGTATCAACATCACAAGGAGCCTTACGCTCGGGTTCATACTGGTACAGAATCAGGTTCTTGTCAGAGTCCGACACTGTGGGAGGAAAATGAATATCTCCTCAATGGCAAACAATTCCACTTTGGATCACATGATCTCACGCACTGACAAATCCCAGTTGTTGGCCATCGATGAGGTAGTTGCAGGAGTAGATCTCTGCCGGAAACTGGTCCTTGCTGATCAGGGCAAGGTTGCGCAGGTGTTCCTGTGTTATGTGCTCAATCATGACCATACACTGAGATCACACTCGCCTCACATGGGATACAATACCTTGTAACGCAAGAGCTGCACACTTCTGTTGATGTCGGCAATGAGAATAAAATTCTTGAGAGAAATCGCACGATGGATGTATGTTTCAGCATCAATGAAAGCCACACCCACCAAATCTTTATTGTCTTTGAAGTGCCACATATAAATCTAGAACAAGATTGCATTTGGAGATCATATGATAGTACTTGTAGGTTATGTGCCAGTACCTTTAGATCATGTGACAGTACCTTTAGATCATGTGATTGTAATAGTAGATCATGTGAACATTATACCACACCCCCATGCATAAAAGCACCCACCCCTGCCCTTCCCCCCAGCAAAGGGTTCAATGCTAGCCTATCATTTGAGGTTCATTATACTTGGATACATTGCTGGGCAACAAGGAGTGAGTGCTGATAGAAGTTACGACTGTGGGAGGAGACAAGCTAGGACACATACAGCCCCTCCCCACAAGATAAGACTACACCACCCATAACAGGAAAAAACCACACCCACCCACCTTTTGTGCCATGCAAGCCATAAGAAGACCATCGACACTTTGCAGTTCAGAAATGGTTCCCTTCTGCTCTTCACTGTACAGACACTATAACAGAAGAAATGGTGGACATGGTGGAATGCTTGACATGCCTCCCTCCATATAGGTTGGGCCTAATGTAAACTATATATATACATATATATATAGACATCACATGCTACTATATATAAACTACAGGTACATTTGTTAATATAAATAGATTACATGCACACGTTACTATAATTAGACTAGAGTTACATTTGTTAATATAAATAAACCACAAGTACATCTGTTACTATAAAAGTCCACCTGTCACCATGTAAGAGATATGTAAATATATTTACAAATTAAATTACATATACACAGCACTGAGACCATTAAGTTTATAAATTACTATATAAAGACTATACACACATGTTACTATATATAGACTACATTATCACACCTTCAGTTTGTGCTTCGTAATTGGCTTGCCGGGTTCTGGGATCACTTCTATCACATCAAATATTCGTATCTGAAATTAAACAGCAATCCAAGTCATGGAGGGAAGCTTCCAAGATCACCTGTTACAAGAGGGGCACTAAATCGAACAGTAACAGTAACTTCACCTTTCCTTTGCACTGCACATCCTCTCCACAAACTGTAGTGGTTCCCACAACGATGTACTCCTTGCGCCCTGCCATGGTTTCCTGGCTACGCAGGGCCAGCACCTTCATGGACACCACATGCTCAAACCTGTCCATTTCCACCCTGCACATGCACACACACCGCACACAAACACCACGCATGCGTACACACACCATACGCACACACACCACACATACACACAAGCTTGAGATGTGCAAGCCACAGACAGGACTTGGAAAAGCAAGCCCTGGCTGGACACAGAGAGAGGCTAATCCCTTACCGAGTGCTAGGTACAGCCTCCCAAGCTTCGGGGGAGTAGAGCTGGAGGTTAAACTTGTCCTCCATGGGAAGAATAAAGTTATCATCTAAACAACAATAATAACAATGCTGATCACAAGACTAAAAGAATGACATCAACAAAGAAACAACTACACAATGACAACAATGACATAATAACTTTAAAAAAATGACCACAACACACTAAAGAATGACCACAACACACTAAAGAACGACCACAACACACTAAACAATGATCAAAACACTAACACAACTGATTAGTAATGACTTCCATAATGCAAACATTGAGAGGACCTTTCTTGATGGGCTGTAGGTCCTCCGGTCCATCTCCCATGGGAATGTGTGTGACAGCCACTTGCTCAGAGGAGACGACAGCATGCACCTTGGCCTTCATGTGGTAGGAGACAAAGTGCGGAGTGCAGTGGATGGGCACCTTACGTGTTGGCCAGTGGGCGTCATAGGACAGGTGGGATGGAAGCACGGAGATACGCAGCTCACCCTAATATCCACATCTCTATATAATGCACATGTGTGTCTGTACAGAGGGAGGGCATAAATGCTGACCTCAGCACTGAAGTAGAGGAAACCATGGGGGCAGTTGACATTGTGGAAGGAAGTGAAGGTGGTGATTGGTCCGTCCACAAACATGGGGTGGAGTCTCAGAGCTCCCTGTTGGGTCCCCATGATCCAGTGGGGGTAGGCCCCACACACAAACACCTGCACGCACACACACACAACTGCATGTCACACATGATACACTTATGTGTCAAATAGGGTGTGGTCAGATTGACAAATAAAGAAGGCTATACTGTTCATGTCCATTTTGCTTTGTTAGTATGAAATATCACACAGATGCCTAATAATTGCGTACACAAATAAACGTAGGGAGGGGGAGGGGGGGAGTGAAATTGTTGATGTGTTATTGCATTAATATAGTACCTTTGTTGTTTCTGATGATTTTATTACGAGGCTAAATTTTTAAAAAAAGTAACAAATCTGACCACACACTATAATGGCATTAACCATGTGATATACTATCCTCGTTATAACTATGTACTACACCCTGTATGTGTGTGTGTGTGTGTGTGTGTGTGTGTGTGTGTGTGTGTGTGTGTGTGTGTGTGTGTGTGTGTTGTGTGATATGTGTAACTTGCCCCGGAGTAGCCAGCTATGTCCCTGAACTTTCTGAGTTGAGCCACAAATCGGCCACTCCTTCCACAGCTGCTGTCAAACTCAGCACCCTTCTCCTTGGATTGCTGACTCAGCTGTTTGACAATCTTTGCCATGTGGCGGTTGTCCTTAAGGATGATTCCATGATGCACCTACAGACATACAGGAAGGGGGGAGGGGGAGGAGGAAAGAATACAGGAGCTGTTTATAGGGTTACTTAAGAAGACGCTCTATCTTAGGCACACAAATCTCACCAATCAGGTGGTTCATGAAGGACTTAATAAGCTATTTATATGCATATATTTGTATAAATGGAGATAAAAGTTGAAAAGGGGGGTTGGTTCAACTCTAGCATAATCCTCCACGGAAAGAGAGGGAGGGAATATATAGAGGGGGGGAAGTGAATCAGCATGTCTACCTTGTTGAACCTGACGTGAAGATGATGGGGAATGGGTTGCTGGTAAGAGAAGGCGGAATAGATGACCAAATCTTCATCCATGATTGCCATTAGGTACGGTGTGACCCTGTGCGCTGGTCCTAGTCCCACTAGGAGGATTTCAGTGACATTACTATCACTGCTGTGCACTTGCCTACATGCACACACACACACACACATTGAACATCACATGATGGTCACTTGACACACAGGTCACATGACTCACTCGGTCACCATTGGACCACAGTCCTTGAGCGTGTGCAGAGAGGCGGAGAAGTTTCGAACACACAAGACAAGAGAGCAGCTGTTCTGCTGGAGGTGGTAGACTTCCAGGCAGCCATCTTCTCTCGCCAGCGCACACCAGTTAGTGAGAGTGGGTGTGGTCTCATCCACACTCGCTCTGTGGTCCGTGGAGAGATGGCCACTAACCAGACCTTGTGAAGGCTGGGAGAGATGAACCTCACTGGAGCTAAACTTGGCCGTGAGCGCATCTACATCACCGTACAGCAATTCATCCTCGTCATCGATACTCACACGAGGCTCCTTCACACCTCCGCTAACCACACCCACTGGACACCCCCCCTCATATTCCTCGACCTTTGTCGTTACAAACATGCCACTAGTGTCTGTGTAGGCAGTGATAAGGGTCACCTTTGAACCCTTGGCTAGTTCTGGCCACGAGAGTTGCAGGGAGGGCTTTTCCCCATCGTCTTGTAGCCATAGCAACCCGACAGTCCCATCCACCAGAAGCACAATGATGCAATTACCTGTGATGTCACATGATTTGATACCGCCCCCCATGTCCAGAGGCACACGGCAAAGTTGATTCATGCCTCTGAGGAGACGTATGTCTGTAGTGGTGGCCTGAATACACCAAGAACAACACAGATGGGGCAACAGGACCAATCAAGTGCCACATACACACACAACTTTCCTATATCTCGCTAGCCAGACCCTTTACCTAATCACTGCGCTGATATTAGGGTCTGGGGAACTGCCATAGGCTATTTTGTTCAGACAATCCCAGAATACTGGGAGCATGTTCACCACTGGCCAGCAAGTGACCAAATCATACCTGCCTCAGTCGTTATTGAAGGCATGAATGACTGAACCACTCGCTGGTCGGATGTGAACATCAAATTGCTTTCTTTTGACCCATTATTCCGGGATTGTCAGAACAAAATCACCTATGGCAGTTCCCCAGACCCTAACATCAGAGCAGTGATTAGATAAAGTGTCTGGCTAGCAAGACTAACCTTCCTCCATTCAACCCCCAAAACATGAAAATGTGCTGAGAATGGGCTACTTGTCTAGTCCTAACCCTGAGAATGGCTACCTGCCTAGCCCTAACCCTGAGAATGGCTACCTGTCTAGCCCTAACCCTGAGAATGGCTACTTGTCTAGCCCTAACCCTGAGAATGGCTACTTGTCTAGCCCTAACCCTGAGAATGGCTACCTGCCTAGCCCTAACCCTGAGAATGGCTACTTGTCTAGCCCTAACCCTGACAATGGCTACCTGTCTAGCCCTAACCCTGAGAATGGCTACTTGTCTAGCCCTAACCCTGAGAATGGCTACTTGTCTAGCCCTAACCCTGAGAATGGCTACCTGTCTAGCCCTAACCCTGAGAATGGCTACCTGTCTAGCCCTAACCCTGAGAATGGCTACCTGTCTAGCCCTAACCCTGAGAATGGCTACTTGTCTAGCCCTAACCCTGAGAATGGCTACTTGTCTAGCCCTAACCCTGAGAATGGCTACTTGTCTAGCCCTAACCCTGAGAATGGCTACCTGTCTAGCCCTAACCCTGACAACGGCTACTTGTCTAGCCCTAACCCTGAGAATGGCTACTTGTCTAGCCCTAACCCTGAGAATGGCTACTTGTCTAGCCCTAACCCTGAGAATGGCTACCTGTCTAGCCCTAACCCTGACAACGGCTACTTGTCTAGCCCTAACCCTGAGAATGGCTACTTGTCTAGCCCTAACCCTGAGAATGGCTATCTGTCTAGCCCTAACCCTGAGAATGGCTACTTGTCTAGCCCTAACCCTGAGAATGGCTACTTGTCTAGCCCTAACCCTGAGAATGGCTACCTGTCTAGCCCTAACCCTGAGAATGGCTACCTGCCTAGCCCTAACCCTGAGAATGGCTACTTGTCTAGCCCTAACCCTGAGAATGGCTACTTGTCTAGCCCTAACCCTGAGAATGGCTACTTGTCTAGCCCTAACCCTGAGAATGGCTACCTGTCTAGCCCTAACCCTGAGAATGGCTACTTGTCTAGCCCTAACCCTGAGAATGGCTACTTGTCTAGCCCTAACCCTGACAACGGCTACTTGTCTAGCCCTAACCCTGAGAATGGCTACTTGTCTAGCCCTAACCCTGAGAATGGCTACTTGTCTAGCCCTAACCCTGAGAATGGCTACCTGTCTAGCCCTAACCCTGACAACGGCTACTTGTCTAGCCCTAACCCTGAGAATGGCTACTTGTCTAGCCCTAACCCTGACAATGGCTACTTGTCTAACCCTAACCCTGAGAATGGTTACCTGTCTAGCCCTTGCCCTAACCCTGTGTGAGTGTTGTTGTATTGGCATAGCATGGATGAGTGTGTGCACACATGCAGCTCACCTGCATGATGTATCGCCCTGAGGCCATGTTTCCTGCCATAATGGTGGGTGTTTCTGTGGCAAAGCCAGAGGAATCCAGCTCAGTTATCTCCTGACCAGTACGCAGCACCATGGTGGAGTCAGCCTGACTGAGGATCAGGTAGGTGTGGTAGCCACTCCCCACCACCATGTCATCTCTCACTCCTCCTCCTCCGTCATCCTGCAGGGAGGGACACATTAGTGTGTGTGTGTGTGTGCGTGAGAGCGTGAGTGTGCGCGTGTGTCAGAGTGCGTGATATTACACCTGATCACTTCCTAATGAGGCCAGATATTTGCCTACACAGGAGAAATATGAGCATGTCAGCAAAACACCTATCAACAGGTCAGAGAATGAAATGCTCTTCGCGTCCCCATCCCATGGGGTGTCTCATGGACCAGGTCCTCATGGTTCACTAACTTAATCAAGAGGATATCTGCAAGCAGTAGAAGTAGCTAGGGCTACTGAGGTAATCTGTATCACCGCAGTTTTGCCACGTAACAATTAGTGCAGTTTCACAGGATTGGAGTACTGGACCGCCTTTCATGAGCTTTTGGAAGGCTGATCTATTTCCAACACCATAGACATGGATGTATATATGTACAGTATGTATTGTACAGTATGGATAGCAACATATATAGTGACATGTACTGGACATACATATAATATGTATAGAGATATGTATTGGACATATGTTCAGTATGCATAGTGTATAGTGACGTGCAGCATGCATGTATTGGTAAGACGCAGTGCACCTGCTCTTCCTCATTGCCGCACACCACAGTCCAGATGTCAGAGCAGCCCGGGAGTTCAAAGGTGGTGACGACCTGAGGCCTCACCTCTCTCTGCAGCACTGACAAAGCGCCATTCTTGCCGTGGCCAGAGCACATGACCAACTCCAGGTCAGGCTCTCGGTGGCGCTCAAACTACAAAGGAGGTAACACATGGTCAAGACATACACTCGTCTAAATACTAACACAGCATTACACAACTATTAGCTGTTGAGGAGGGCAGTGCTAGGTAAGGGTTATGGTGTGAGATTTATAAGGAACTTGAAGCTTACCTCCTCCTAAGATGTCAGCCACACCAGATGACAGACACAACAGGGCAGAAAAAGATAAGCAGAAGGGGGAGTGGCCATAGGTGGGGGGGGGGAGATAAATGACACTCATATTTGAATTCTATTAGGTAAGGTATGGACTCACAGAAAGGAAAGCAGGCTGGGCCACAGTGATGTCAGAGATGGGCCCAATGTTGAGTATACTGTCACACACCTCAAAGTTAAAGGTAGTGTGGGAGTGACCAGTGGACTTGAAGCCCTTGTACATGTCCAACTCCTCAGGGTCACCTGCGAGCAAATGGAAAACTACATCACCACATGTGGTCACCTAACCTACCTCCCACATGTAGGAAAGGTCTCGCTAACTTACTAGACCTGCACATGACACACCCACTAGCATTCAATTCTTTAGCTTGATCACATGATGACCAGTCTAATCAATATTAAACACTAACCCAACTAGACACTAACCACATCCTGAAACATCCAGGATGGTTGACTCTAACACATGAAGGGAGACCCTGGACTATCCCAGCCATCACCCTGAGCTACAGACCCAAATCACAAGACCATGCTTTGCTCTGCAAATTCCGAATAGTCCCAGGTATCCATGACAACCCAAGATAGTCCCATGTATCCATGACAACTCAGGTACCCATGACAATCCAGGATAGTCGCAGGTACCCAGGACAGTCCAGTAATGCAGGACACACCCTAATTATAGGGTGACAATGACTCCTCCCCTACCACCTCTGAATTCACACACTAACTTGCATAGTCAGCAGGCTTGAGCTTCTTGGTAGAAGGTTCTTTTAGCATATCTGGCAGAAAAAGAAAAAAAACACAAACAAATAAAAGTGGGTGTGGTCAAAATGAGGGAAAATCCTAACCATCTGAGACCATCTTCTTGGAGTAGCTCAAGAGTAGGGAGTTCCCCAGACGAGAGCCAAGGAACACATGACCCGCACCCACCCGACAAATCTGTGATGATAGATTGATGGCACATGATAGCGTGTGTGCATGAGTATGCATGCGTGTGTGCGCGCATCTCACACAGGAAGGAAGCACTCCTGCAGCCGTCTTCTCAAACAAGATGTTGCGGATGCCCCGAAGGCCGTCAGGGAGCAGGGTGAGGGAGTAGATCTCCCCGCCCCGCAACGCCACAACCAGTTGCTCATCAGAGATGAACACAGCCTGGGAGCAGTCCATGGAGATACTCAGACCAACTGGCTGCCGCAAAGTGAGATGAGACGATGTAGATTCCGCCATGGAATTGAGGGCAAAGGGCACCACAGGGGAACTCTGGTTCATGTAGAGGAGTGAGTTTGCACCCACAACCAACACACCACCTATAACATGCAAGAAACACTCCATTCTAAACACTCTGGGAAGATACTCTCTTTGTGCCTTCTCTAAGGAACTTCAACTGTGGTTTGTGCATTGCTACTTGTTTTAAACCACACCTACCTATGGGTTTAGGGACGGAGACGCAGTAGGAGGCATCGAAGGGCAAGTGGGCAGTGTGCCAGATGACAGTGGACGTATGTTGGGCCAAGTTGAGGGAAATGGCACAGACACAGCACGTGTCTCTACGCAGAGTGATACGCCTACATGAGGTGGGGGTGTGTGAGCATGTGCATTAGCCTCCCTGTGATGGTATGGAGACTAACCCCGCCCAGGTGGGTGTGGGCTCGTAGAGCAGGAATACGGTGGGGTTGTTGTAGGCAGAGAGGAAGGCAAAGTCTCGGACGTGATGCACGGACTCACTGAGACCGGCCAGATCCACCAGGTAGCTGGGGCAGACAGCTTGGGACACCTCATCACTGCCACAATAGAGATAGAAGGAGAGGAAAGTGGTGTGTGTGTGTGTGTGTGTGTGTGTGTGTGTGTGTGTGTGTGTGTGTGTGTGTGTGTGTTCAATTATGTGTGGAATAGTAAGAGAGAACAGAGAATAAGAAATATGCATGATAAGGAACTGATGGTATGAATAGGCATAGAGAGAGAGAAAGAGAGAGAGAGGTGTGCACAGTGTGTGTATATCAGTCTACCCAGGCAAGACAGGTGAGGTGGGATGTGTGTCATCCAAAAAAGCCGTTGTGGTGTGGGTGTGGTCTCCCAAGAGGTCATCCTGAAGGAACGGGAAGACAGCTAGGTGTGAGCCATGCACCAACATGGCCGAACACCGACCCCGAGGCTCCACCCTCAAGTACGGCCGATGGTGGTTGTGCAATAGAGGACCCTGGAACAAACAACTAATGAGAACAACAAACAACAAACAATCACAAAAATACCTTAGTGTCTTCATCCTCAAAGCAGTGCATGGAGACTGTCTTCAGGCCATTGTTCTCAGGGTCGTACTCGACCACGGAGAGCTGTGGAGCAAGAGAGAGAGGCGGGGGGGGGGGGGGGGGGGAAGAGAAGCTGGAGTAACAACTTGCCATCTGGTGAAAATCACACCCAGACTTTGATATTTTGGTGAAACTTCAAAATGTCAGTTGGAGGGGAAAAAATGCCACCAGACACATAGCTGGTGAAATATCAGGAGTGTCTGGTGTCAAGGAAAAAAAAAAAAAAGGACTCCAGACAATTTAGTAAAAAATATATATGGTAAAATCTGGTGAAGGAGAGAGAGAAAAAAGAAAAGGAAAAAAAGAAAAAAAAACACCTGGAAACCCCCCTTTTTGTGGTTGTTACTTTTTTTTGGTTTTGCTTCTTCTTCAGGACTAGAGTTGTGACATGCACGGTCTATTGGAGTGTTTCAAAATCTTGCATCTGAAACATTTTGCCATGTAAACAGCCACAAAGACACTGATATAAGTTTAGTTGCAATTATAAGCTTTAATTGTGCTCCCATTTTTCACTATTTTTTAAAAAATATTTTGATAGCTTATTCTGATACCATTTTAAAATCTGGTTCACTGCAATAGTAGCACCACTACCACAGATCCAGATATGATCATTCTAACTGGTGCCAAACAAATTATTGCAGAAATAGTAATAATAGAAGTAGTAATGATGGTAATAGTAGTATGGCTGACCTTAGCTTGACTGAAAGAGAGAAGTAGAGATTCTCTGTTAGCATTTCGTAGCTTCACCTTACCCAGGGATTCCACATTCCCATGCAAGCTGTATTCTCCCACTTGCACCAACTTCTTCTTAGAAGACACAGAGGTGTGGGGTGAGGTCTATGTACAAGCAAACACATGCACACCTTACACTAAGTACTCACTGTAGCCCCACACAGGCTTTTCATTACAAATAAGGACAGACAGTATACATTCTAAATAGAGCGCATATAGCAATCTTACGCTGGACAAGTTATAAATCCTGAGCAGGGAAGCTGAAGCTACCGCCAGACTGGTACTCTTCAGATCAAAGAAGTGGCACTCCACACAATGCTCCACTCCCGTAGGAGGGTGCAATTCCTTACATATAGCGTACATTGATACCCTTACCGGGTGGGTAATTACAGTGAAGCCAACTATGGCACGCGCCACTTGCGCGCGCTTTTCTATCCTCAGCAGGGACATATATACCTTTACCAACTGAAGCAATGTTAAATCCAGCATTATAGGGGGGGGTTTGGTAAAGGGTAAGCGTTGCGCTAGCATATAAAATAAATAAATAAATACCGTGGTTATCTTATCATTTTTTATTGAGAAGGTCATCGGTTCTAAAGTTGACATTCGTACTCACCGCGGCTGCAGAAAGATTCTAGTTAGGGCAGATGGGGAACCAGCAAATGTCTAAAGTGATTGGAGGACTCTTCGTAGGTGGCTTCCTAGGTAAGCTGGTGTGCTTTTCACTTTAGCATGCTCAGCAATAATGTGGAGAATTTGATTGTTCACACTTAGACTATGATATCCGCAGGTTCAGAACAGAAGCAGAAGATGTTGGAGAATAAAGTCACTCACGTCCTGGCTATCCATGACACTGCTGAAGCTGAGTGGCCCAATGTCAGTAGCTGCAGTAAATATTTACTGATATGGTGTGCGTGGGTGCTTGCATGAGTGAGTGAGTGAGTGAGTGAGTGAGTGAGTGAGTGAGTGAGTGAGTGAGTGAGTGAGTGAGTGAGTGAGTGAGTGAGTGAGTGAGTGAGTGAGTGAGTGAGTGAGTGAGTGAGTGAGTGAGTGAGTGAGTGCTGCGTGCATGGAGAGCATAAGTCATAGGTCTGCTGTTACCAGAAACTCATGCATAAAAAGTGACTCTCTTCAAGTCTCATGCACTATCCACATTCCTATTATACCAGTATTCACCAGCCTAATCTCCCCTCTGGAGACCCACTCATTTGTGAAATAATCTTTGATCAAAGCTGGGCTGGACCCTTCCCTTTGATTAATCCCATAGATTAGCACCTACCACATGTCAGATGTGCTTAAGAGGAAGAGTGGCTATCAATACAGACTTGGATGTGATCTGAGTGTCATATGACCTTTGTTCTGATGATTAGAGTGTCATGTGACCGGTATGTCTTGTGATTAGAGTGTCATTAGCTGTCAATCATTTGATTTGATATGAAAAGTCAGAAGTGACTTCCTAACACTAAACCTTAAGTATTAACAACAGAAGCAAGGCAATGTGTACCAAGTTCTCCTGTATTTTTTGTCCATGCTGCCGAATCAATATCAAGTTGTGCTAGTAGCAACATTGGAATACACGATCTTTAGTATGTGCATGCATGTAAGTCAGAATTCCCCCTGATTTTCTAGGATGACAACATGTGTACATGTACTCTTGTATCTATACACAAGTGTGCGGCATAGGTGCTCCGTCCAACTCCCCAATGAGAGCCCGCTCTGAATTATCTCGAGAGGGGAACCATGAAGCGCTCAATTACTATCTTCTCCTTGTAGCATGGCCCTTGGCTGCTGCAATGAGATAATCCTCTCTGGATTAGTCAAGGTCATTGTGAGCATTGTTGATGACGTGAGAGCATCTGTGGGTCATGTCTGCATGGCACTGGGCAACAATGCAGAGGTGGTCTGCTGGTGTGAGGAGGACACAGGAAATAGTCCATGAGTTAGCACTGAACTACACCACATCACTGCACTTACACTCCTCGATGAATGGATGAGTGAATGATGATGGTTATCTTGCACTTAAGCTCAACTTAATCTTACTTCAACTTACCCTCAACCAAACCACAACCAAACCTCAACCACTTATGATAAAGATGCCCCAGTTGTGTTGTTTAGTCAGTAGTCAGTGTGAAATTATGAGAAGTGGTTGGTTGCTATGCTAACACTGAATCTGTTGGAAGTGCCTGACCACTAGTATTAGGTTAGTTGTCTTAATGTTGTGTGTGTGTGCGTGCGTGCGCGGGCGGGTGTGCGTGCGCGGGCGGGCGTGCGTGTGCGGGCGTGCGTGTGATTCAGTGGAATGTTTCCATGTGTCAAAGTGCTGTGTCATGTCCTTGTTTAAAGTGTGTACCAGTGCATAATGCTTGAGTGTGTCTTGAAATGTTTCCCTTCTTCCTCTTTCCCCTCTAGGACTTCTCCTACAAGTGCATCAGAATCTCAGACACTTCAGGTTCAAAACTGTACGTGTGTGTGTATGTGTATGTGTGTGGTTATAAAATCAAAGAATTGTATGTATTTGCAATATTATACATACACAATAAAAGTACTCACTCTTTTGAGTGGCCATTTTCACTATATGGTAGCCTGGGTTACCCACCCAATATGCCAGATAATGTCACATTCAGGCCCGAGCTGTAGTCCTGGCCCTAACTGCACATTAAAGGCCTGTCCACACTGCACACTAAAACCGTTTCACCAGTGTCTGGAATGGGCTCCGTGTGACCTCACTACACCCGGTTTCATCCCAATGGGTTCCACTCGGTTTCACCTGAAACCTTCAGAAGGGTAGGCTTCAAGCAGCTCAGATTCATTAAATATACGTGTGGATTTATTGTTGATGTTCCCTATTAGGAGTCTAACTATAACAGCATTCTCTCTCCTCTCTATCCTCCGTTTGTGCTATGACATTGCAGAGGAAAAAGACGGAACAAAATAGTACACGAGAAAATAAAATATCACGTTTCTATACAAGGTTAAGGTAAACTAATTTTTCAGCCCACGCAGGTGATGTGGAGTGGGTTCAGCATTATGCCAGTGTGGACGACAGAAAACGTTTGGAACCGGGTGTTGGAGAGAGGTACAAACCATTTGTAGTGTGGACAGGCCTTAAATTTGCCCACATCCTATCTCTACTTTCAGGACTCTTTGCCTGCTCCAAGTGCTGCAACCAAAGGGACTCTCTCCTTCCCACAACCCCCCTCCCCCCTCTTTTGAACCAAAGACCTGAGAATTCTTCTGATTTAGAGGGGGGAAATACCTGAACTAATCCAGCCTTCCCCAAATTTACACATGTTGGTGCTTACACATGGTGGTGGTGTTAGTAACCCTCTTTATCTCTAATGACTCAACTAAAAAATGGGAGGGGTGGGGTGAGGGAATGTACATGCCATCAAGCCCAATAAAATACCACTTGTGGAGAGCACCTGAAAATCACCTGACTACAGAAGAATTGCTCGAAAAGATTTCTTTGTAAAAAATTACTCCAACTCAATTTGAGCGATTGTGGTGGCAAATGTGTAAGCATTGCTTTAGAATATACCACAAGAAAGACAGAGATGGATCTGGTGACCCATAGCTCCCCCCCCCCCCCCCCCCCCCCCCCTTGTGGGGGTCAAGAGGGTTTTAAGCCTCTGTCTCCTCAGTTTATGCTGCCACCAGATATAATCCTAAGTGCTAGGTAGAGTTTAAGCCACCCTTAAGTTGAATAGGTTTTACACTATTCATCTTAAACACACATTAGGGAATCTGGCTCTCCCACTCAAGAGCTACTTTAAGTAGTAACTCTGGTGGGCTGAGCCATATCAAAGATGATACAAATAAAGAGTGACAACATATAACAAAATAATAAGCAATACACACAGAGCTAGTTAACACACACAAGAACAAACAACTAATCTTAAAGAGATCAGCCCACAATGAAATGTTATTACAATCACCAAATGTGTACCCCCTTTTTTTTCCTTCTTTTTCTCTGACTTTTTTTCTTCATTTTGTCCATGGGTAAGATATCCTTGTGGACTAGTGTCTACTGTGATCACTATTAGTAGCCCGGTATGATGACACTGGTGGCATGCCACGCCCATGCTTGGTGTAAACAAATAGACAAACAAACAACAATAATGAAAGAGAAAAATTGAGTTTTTTTCATTTTCTTCTCCACTGTGCTGTCACCTGCCTCTGTGCACTACCTGCTCTCTAACCTGGTGCTGGTGGGTGGAGATGGCAGGCACTGTCTTGGAGGCCATTCCCCATAGCCTTGTCAGTGTTCTGCTTGTTGCAGTTCATCTTCCTAACAATCTTTGTGTCAGCCTGTACCCACAGAGTTCAAAGTTCCCCCAGGGTAAGAACATAGTTCAAGAGTTATTTTCTAGAACTTGTGGTTCATTAAATTTCTTTCTTCACTCTATATTGGCTAGTATGGTACTAATGAAATACAAGACCACCTGCCACCTGTTTTTGTAAATTCTATCTGATCTTTGATGTCAAACTACCAATACATTTTAAACTGAACTATTAATATAAGTCATATATATATATATATATAAATTTTTACCAATTTATATTAAATATGTACTAAGTCATTTGCTGATGTTTTTTCTTCAGTATAATGAAATTCGTGATGCATCTGATTCTCCCCCCCCCCCCCTCCCTTTCCTCCCTCTTTCTCTTCCCCTCCCCCCCCCCCCCTCTCTCTCTCTCTCCTCACCATCTCTGCTGCCATTCCTCATATGGCTCCATATTCAGGTCTCACTACTTCAGTGAATGTGTGGACTTCATCCATGAGGCCAGACTCAAGGGTGGCACTGTGTACGTCCACTGGTGAGTAGGATTCGTGGTGGGTGTGCGTGTGTGTGGTTTATTTTGTTGGTTGGTTGTTGCTATGGTTTTGTGCGCTGGGATGGGAGGTTTCCCTATGGGCAAGGAAAACTTGACAACAATTATTTCACAAATTGTCAACAATTATTTCACAAATTGTGAAGTATTAATCTTTTGTTTCTGCGTTACTCTGGTGTATCTCACAAGGTTCTTATATCTTATGCTTGCATTCATGAGATCCAACTTTTCAACTGTAAAAGTCAATTTTCTCTCCTCCACTGACTATGCAGCCAGTTCTCTCTCCTCCACTAACTATGCAGCCAGTTCTCTCTCCTCCACTAACTATGCAGCCAGTTCTCTCTCCTCTACTGACTATGCAGCCAGTTCTCTCTCCTCCACTGACTATGCAGCCAGTTCTCTCTCCTCCACTGACTATGCAGCCAGTTCTCTCTCCTCCACTGACTATGCTGCCTGTTCTCTCTCCTCCACTCTCTTTCCTCTCATGCATCAAGCTCCCTCAATGGCCTGAGGGGAAGAGACAGGTGCATGTCAGCTGTATCTGCACACACACCAACCTCCTGTCTGCTCCAGTCCCACCTCCTGTGCGATGCATAGTCAGTTCTTCAGACCTTTCCTTGCCATTTCTTCCACTCTGATGGAAGTTTAATGTTCTGTAGTCAGCATGTCAGTGTCATGACTCTATGGCTACCTAGGGCTAGGATCAGTGTCATGACTCTATGGCTACCTAGGGCTAGGGTCAGTGTCATGACTCTATGGCTACCTAGGGCTAGAATCAGTGTCATGACTCTATGGCTACCTAGGGCTAGGGCTAGGATCAGTGTCATGACTCTATGGCTACCTAAGGCTAGGATCAGTGTCATGACTCTATGGCTACCTAGGGCTAGGATCAGTGTCATGACTCTATGGCTACCTAGGGCTAGGATCAGTGTCATGACTCTATGGCTACCTAGGGCTACCTAGGGCTAGGATCAGTGTCATGACTCTATGGCTACCTAGGGCTAGGATCAGTGTCATGACTCTATGGTTACCTAGGGCTAGGATCAGTGTCATAGTCTATGGCTACCTAGGGCTAGGATCAGTGTCATGAGTCTATGGCTACCTAGGGCTAGGATCAGTGTCATGAGTCTATGGCTACCTAGGGCTAGGATCAGTGTCATGAGTCTATGGCTACCTAGGGCTAGGATCAGTGTCATGACTCTATGGCTACCTAGGGCTAGGATCAGTGTCATAGTCTATGGCTACCTAAGGCTAGGATCAGTGTCATGAGTCTATGGCTACCTAGGGCTAGGATCAGTGTCATGAGTCTATGGCTACCTAGGGCTAGGATCAGTGTCATGAGTCTATGGCTACCTAGAGCTAGGATCAGTGTCATGAGTCTATGGCTACCTAGGGCTAGGATCAGTGTCATGACTCTATGGCTACCTAGGGCTAGGATCAGTGTCATGACTATGGCTACCTAGGGCTAGGATCAGTGTCATGACTCTATGGCTACCTAGGACTAGGATCAGTGTCATGACTCTATGGCTACCTAGGGCTAGGATCAGTGTCATGACTCTATGGCTACCTAGGGCTAGGATCAGTGTCATGACTCTATGGCTACCTAGGGCTAGGATCAGTGTCATGACTCTATGGCTACCTAGGGCTAGGATCAGTGTCATAGTCTATGGCTACCTAGGGCTAGGGTCAGTGTCATGACTCTATAGCTACCTAGGGCTAGGATCAGTGTCATGACTCTATGGCTACCTAGGGCTAGGATCAGTGTCATGACTCTATGGCTACCTAGGGCTACCTAGGGCTAGGATCAGTGTCATGACTCCATGGCTACCTAGGGCTAGGATCAGTGTCATGACTCTATGGCTACCTAGGGCTAGGATCAGTGTCATGACTCTATGGTTACCTAGGGCTAGGATCAGTGTCATAGTCTATGGCTACCTAGGGCTAGGATCAGTGTCATGAGTCTATGGCTACCTAGGGCTAGGATCAGTATCATGACTCTATGGCTACCTAGGGCTAGGATCAGTGTCATGACTCTATGGCTACCTAGGGCTAGGATCAGTGTCATAGTCTATGGCTACCTAAGGCTAGGATCAGTGTCATGAGTCTATGGCTACCTAGGGCTAGGATCAGTGTCATGACTCTATGGCTACCTAGGGCTAGGATCAGTGTCATGAGTCTATGGCTACCTAGAGCTAGGATCAGTGTCATGAGTCTATGGCTACCTAGGGCTAGGATCAGTGTCATGACTCTATGGCTACCTAGGACTAGGGTCAGTGTCATGACTCTATGGCTACCTAGGGCTAGGATCAGTGTCATAGTCTATGGCTACCTAGGGCTAGGATCAGTATCATGAGTCTATGGCTACCTAGGGCTAGGATCAGTGTCATGAGTCTATGGCTACCTAGGGCTAGGATCAGTGTCATGAGTCTATGGCTACCTAGAGCTAGGATCAGTGTCATGAGTCTATGGCTACCTAGGGCTAGGATCAGTATCATGACTCTATGGCTACCTAGGACTAGGGTCAGTGTCATGACTCTATGGCTACCTAGGGCTAGGATCAGTGTCATAGTCTATGGCTACCTAGGGCTAGGATCAGTGTCATGAGTCTATGGCTACCTAGGGCTAGGATCAGTGTCATGACTCTATGGCTACCTAGGGCTAGGATCAGTGTCATGACTCTATGGCTACCTAGGGCTAGGGCTAGGATCAGTGTCATGACTCTATGGCTACCTAGGGCTAGGATCAGTGTCATGACTCTATGGCTACCTAGGGCTAGGATCAGTGTCATAGTCTATGGCTACCTAGGGCTAGGGTCAGTGTCATGACTCTATAGCTACCTAGGGCTAGGATCAGTGTCATGACTCTATGGCTACCTAGGGCTAGGATCAGTGTCATGACTCTATGGCTACCTAGGGCTAGGATCAGTGTCATAGTCTATGGCTACCTAGGGCTAGGATCAGTGTCATAGTCTATGGCTACCTAGGGCTAGGGTCAGTGTCATGACTCTATAGCTACCTAGGGCTAGGATCAGTGTCATGACTCTATGGCTACCTAGGGCTAGGATCAGTGTCATGACTCTATAGCTACCTAGGGCTAGGATCAGTATCATGACTCTATGGCTACCTAGGGCTAGGATCAGTGTCATGACTCTATGGCTACCTAGGGCCAGGGCTATAAGTCAGTATGATAAGATTAGCTAGTCCTGGTTGTGACGACCATTACCAGTCAGATTTGAACAGCATCTGTACTCATGAAAGCCATTCATTCTGGACTGTTTGTTGATAAGTATTACACCTAGTCCAAGCTTTATGGTAGGAGTGTCACATGCACGTCACATGACATATTTCTGCTTCTGAGCTTCTGAGAGGCAGTAGGTGTGCCAATACTTGGAGGTTGTGGTGGGTGTACAGTATTATTTGTTGTGGCGGTGAGGCAGCTTCAACAGTGGTTGTAGCACAATGCAGCTGCTCTTGGCTTCAACATGCATTGTCCCTTGCCCTGGGGGGGGGGGGGGGGGGGGGGGAGGATCAGCAGCTGCCAGTCCTGCCATCTCTACACTGCATGGGCTGCTAGAAGACCTTGATCAAAGGCTTGGCAGAGAATGCTTGCTGGCACAACTGTGTGTGTAGCCCCTAAGCAACCACAGCTAAATATGGAGCCATTACTGGTGAAAGAAAGTGTGTCCATACCCCACAAGGGGACAAGGGCATGTTCCTAGTGAACATGAAGGCTTACCTTACCATATATGGTCATGCATTATGCCATTTGATTGCCCTGAGAGAAGAAAGATGTTGGTGGCATCTGTTATTATTCATGGGATTTGGTATATAAATGTGCACTGTTTCTTATTTGGTAAAGGGTGAGGGGAGAACTAGTAACTACCACATAGAGAGAGTCTTTGTGAAGGATTCATTCCATGGGGCACTGGGAATACCACTGAAGAATATGCTGAAGACATTCTTGTAGAGTGGACGTGAGCCAGAACAGTTGTGAGCAGAGGAGATTTGCTGGTTTCATGGTGGGTGGTGTTGGTTTGGTGAAGTGTAGCTGCCCTAGATTCTACCCACTCTCAACATTGAGCTGTTCTGTTCTGTTTGATTCCTACCTAAAGTCGACTGATTCCTCCTTGAAAATAAGACGTGTTCACATTACATTTACATGTGCTGCAGAAGAACTAGGAGTCACCGTGACGACCTTTGTTAACTGCATCCCTCCTTCACATGTGGACATTTGCTCTCCCACTCCTGCAATACCTTGTCTTGTACTTCTTCTGTCTTCTCTCCTGGTTTAATCACACCATTGCTAATTATGTCACCAGGTTCTCCTTCATTACTACTAAGATCTCCTTACTTTCTTGCCTTTCTGGACTATTTAGCTGACCTCATGGTTGCTTCTAAAATACCTATCAGGATTCCACACAGAACAAGATTTGTCCTGCACTAAGACTTGTGGCAAATAATTACTTAGTTGTAACTACAGGGTTTTGATACAGTTAAAAGGACTTAGTTTGAACCAATTAGTTGAAACAACAAACTTTGGTGTCTCGAAACAGTAATAAATGAGTTCAAAATCCATTCTTGAGAAAAACTTGTGGATGTATGCTGCTGCCCCCACCACCACCACCACCCCCACCACCACCACCACCATCATTCCAAGTGTTCCTAGACTTGTGTGCCACAGGTAAAGAGAAGCCTGGCCCTTTATTTGATCGCTAAAAATCTGGAAAATTTGATGACAATTGGGGAAAGGGAAATTGCATGTAAATTCGGCAGACTCATGGAATAATCAGGAGGACTGGAATGTGTGGAAGTTCACTCTAGCAACGCTGACACCCACCCACTCACTCAGGTGGTGGGACATGTGGGCAATGACTAATTCACTCTAGCAATGCTGACACCCACCCACTCACTCAGGTGGTAGGACATGTGGGCAATGACTAATTCACTCTAGCAATGCTGACACCCACCCACTCACTCAGGTGGTAGGACATGTGGGCAATGACTAAAGGTTTAGTCAAGGGCAGTGCAGTGCAGGGCAGTGGTGTAGCTGTCTCCTTCAGGATGGAGCACGCAGTGAGGACCAACTCATCCTTACAGTGAATGCCAGACACTCCAAGTGCGTAATTCAAAAAAGGAAAAGAAGAATATTTCATCTAAAGTTTAACTGACTGTTACTATTTTTATCAGAGAGAAGCATGTTGGTAGGGACCACATAGAGTGATAGTCAACCTTCCAGAAGATTTAACGTCATGTTTGAGGGAGCTATTGTACCTCTGATGAGTGTAGTATATGGACTGGCCTACTCATTAAAAAAAAAGAGAGATAAGTTTTTTAAAAATCTGTTAATTTCATACTTGGTGCATAAAAAGAATATCTTTGCTATACGGGAATCAAGTGGGAATCACTCGCTCACTCACACACTCACTCACTCACTCACTCACTCACTCACTCACTCACTCACTCACTCACTCACTCACTCACTCACTCACTCACTCACTCACTCACTCACTCACTCACTCACTCACACACTCACTCACTCACTCACTCACTCACTCACTCACTCACTCACTCACTCACTCACTCACTCACTCACTCACTCACTCACTCACTCACTCACTCACTCACTCACTCACTCACACACACTCATACAACCAAGGATATCTGATTCCAATTGTGAAAACTTAGTTCAAAACATTTTCTCTGCTGTTATTATGTTTGTGTTCTGCAGTGCTGCGGGAATCTCTCGCTCAGTCACCATTGTTGTGGTCTACCTTATGACTGTGTCCTCCCTCAGCTTTGACCAGGCCTTGACTGTTGTCAAGCATTGCAGAGAGATAGCCAACCCAAATATCGGCTTCAGAACACAGCTCCTCAGCTACCAGGAAGATAGGCTGCTAGAAGTGAGTGTGTCTGGAGCCACCAAAGGACATGCATCTGACCATTGCAAGCGTGTACTCATTCTAATTATAAAAATTTGTTAATTCAAAAGTAACACTGCCTCTGTTCTCAGCTGTCACTTTAGCTAAAACGGGCCTCACAGACAAACTAGAGACCGACAACTAAAACTAACCTGGACTTGGGTAACAGTAAGCAACTATACCAACTATTCAAATAGAGCAATAGCGGAGAGAATGTTTTTTCTCTCTCACACAGGCAACACAGAGCACTCCCAATAGCAACTACAAATCTAAGCTTTTCAACAACACTTGACAATCACCAAAAACCTGGTACTCACGTGTGCACGTACATTTTCTGTTCAACCAATCAGCTTCTTACAGCATCTCATCACACAAACACACATACATACATCTTTGAACACCACAAAACCACATATCCGTTCAATAGCAAACAATACAATTCAGACAATAAAATTAATATTATATTATTCTTTCTTTTGTCTTGTGAATTATTGACACTTCTCAGCTTGTTCCTGACTGTCACATGACCATGTGTTATTTGTCATCACCTTATATAGTCGTGTCTGCTGAACGTGCATCATTCACTCTAGCTTTGTTTGTTGTCCTGTTGTTGTTATTGTTGCAGGAGAGGAAGAGAATACTGACCAAGTTTCCTGAGATGGCCGAGCTCAATGATGAGGATGCTCTGCAGGAAGTACTTGCCAACGCTCTTGTCACTCGGAAGGGCAAACCAAATGATGAAGATGAATACTTGGGAGTTCAGGGCAGAGGGGGAGTGGGGAAGACAAGAGACTGTTGAAACTCTCACCAAAGGGAGGGGATGTTATGGTTTTTTAATGCTCCTTGCAGTGAACTTCAGTATGTGAATGTGTATGATCTCTTCTCTCCTGAACGTCTGTCTGTCCGTATTTTTCCCTCACACATCTTGCATATACATGTATATTTATTCCAACTAGAAGAATGATTCCCTTCTCTCTCTAGGACAATGAATGTGGCAACAGAACAGAACATGCTGGGGAAGTACTTCTTAAAAAATTTATATATATATACTAGCAGCATATGCCCGGCCAGTGTCAACATGAAACATCATAGAAGCCACTCAAATTTTGGCCATGTTGGCTCTTTAATAACTTATGGCAGCCAAACAACTTCCTGTGTGTGTGGCTAATACCAATCACCAAACCACACACATTGCCACACCCACATGTAGTTTATAATGCTCACCCGGTTATTTGGACTCCATATGTCATATTACCGCCTGATTAAGTCCATAAATGAGTTTTTGACAGGCATTATGATGTCCTATGGATATGGCAATGACCAGACCACGCCCATTGACACATGCACGTGATTAGTAATGGTTGCCCAGGTGCTTGGAAGTCTCATAAATTTCAGTTTGGTTGGTCGGTTCATTAGGTTTTAATAACCAAAACAACCTCCAGTGGGTGCGGCTAAGGCCAGACCATACCCACATTTGGTTAATAATGCTTTCCCTGGTACTTTGAGACCACATGCCAAATTTTAGCTTGATTGGTCTCTGCTTAACTTTTTAAAGCTGAAATAACTTCCTGTGGGTGTGACTATGACAAAACCACACCCATTACCATGCCCACATTGTTTAATAACGCCCACCCGGGTCCTTGGAGAGAGTGCATCAAATTTCGTCCTTTTCGGTCCAAATATTTAGCAGTAATGCCTAGATACACATACACATACACATATTTAGCTGTAATGCCTAGATACACATACACATACACATATTTAGCTGTAATGCCTAGATACACATACACATACACATATTTAGCTGTAATGCCTAGATACACATACACATACACATATTTAGCTGGTAATGCCTAGATACACATACACATACACATATTTAGCTGTAATGCCTAGATACACATACACATACACATATTTAGCTGTAATGCCTAGATACACATACACATACACATATTTAGCTGGTAATGCCTAGATACACATACACATACACATATTTAGCTGGTAATGCCTAGATACACATACACATACACATATTTAGCTGGTAATGCCTAGATACACATACACATACACATATTTAGCTGGTAATGCCTAGATACACATACACATACACATATTTAGCTGTAATGCCTAGATACACATACACATACACATATTTAGCTGTAATGCCTAGATACACATACACATACACATATTTAGCTGTAATGCCTAGATACACATACACATACACATATTTAGCTGTAATGCCTAGATACACATACACATACACATATTTAGCTGGTAATGCCTAGATACACATACACATACACATATTTAGCTGGTAATGCCTAGATACACATACACATACACATATTTAGCTGGTAATGCCTAGATACACATACACATACACATATTTAGCTGGTAATGCCTAGATACACATACACATACACATATTTAGCTGGTAATGCCTAGATACACATACACATACACATATTTAGCTGGTAATGCCTAGATACACATACACATACACATATTTAGCTGGTAATGCCTAGATACACATACACATACACATATTTAGCTGTAATGCCTAGATACACATACACATACACATATTTAGCTGTAATGCCTAGATACACATACACATACACATATTTAGCTGGTAATGCCTAGATACACATACACATACACATATTTAGCTGTAATGCCTAGATACACATACACATACACATATTTAGCTGTAATGCCTAGATACACATACACATACACATATTTAGCTGGTAATGCCTAGATACACATACACATACACATATTTAGCTGGTAATGCCTAGATACACATACACATACACATATTTAGCTGGTAATGCCTAGATACACATACACATACACATATTTAGCTGGTAATGCCTAGATACACATACACATACACATATTTAGCTGTAATGCCTAGATACACATACACATACACATATTTAGCTGTAATGCCTAGATACACATACACATACACATATTTAGCTGTAATGCCTAGATACACATACACATACACATATTTAGCTGTAATGCCTAGATACACATACACATACACATATTTAGCTGGTAATGCCTAGATACACATACACATACACATATTTAGCTGGTAATGCCTAGATACACATACACATACACATATTTAGCTGGTAATGCCTAGATACACATACACATACACATATTTAGCTGGTAATGCCTAGATACACATACACATACACATATTTAGCTGGTAATGCCTAGATACACATACACATACACATATTTAGCTGGTAATGCCTAGATACACATACACATACACATATTTAGCTGGTAATGCCTAGATACACATACACATACACATATTTAGCTGGTAATGCCTAGATACACATACACATACACATATTTAGCTGGTAATGCCTAGATACACATACACATACACATATTTAGCTGTAATGCCTAGATACACATACACATACACATATTTAGCTGGTAATGCCTAGATACACATACACATACACATATTTAGCTGGTAATGCCTAGATACACATACACATACACATATTTAGCAGTAATGCCTAGATACACATACACATACACATATTTAGCTGTAATGCCTAGATACACATACACATACACATATTTAGCTGGTAATGCCTAGATACACATACACATACACATATTTAGCTGGTAATGCCTAGATACACATACACATACACATATTTAGCTGGTAATGCCTAGATACACATACACATACACATATTTAGCTGGTAATGCCTAGATACACATACACATACACATATTTAGCTGGTAATGCCTAGATACACATACACATACACATATTTAGCTGGTAATGCCTAGATACACATACACATATTTAGCTGGTAATGCCTAGATACACATACACATACACATATTTAGCTGGTAATGCCTAGATACACATACACATACACATATTTAGCTGGTAATGCCTAGATACACATACACATACACATATTTAGCTGTAATGCCTAGATACACATACACATACACATATTTAGCTGGTAATGCCTAGATACACATACACATACACATATTTAGCTGGTAATGCCTAGATACACATACACATACACATATTTAGCAGTAATGCCTAGATACACATACACATACACATATTTAGCTGGTAATGCCTAGATACACATACACATACACATATTTAGCTGGTAATGCCTAGATACACATACGAACCAAAATATATATTAAAGTGTATTCGTAGATCTAACTCCTTTGGTCCAAGCGTTATTCAGAAATTTCTTTTTTGCACTTTTTTGCTTTTCATACCAATGGGAAGAGGTGTAACCTGGAGGGATTCCACCCATGTTACTCCCAAAGTCCAGTTTTGTGTGCATGCGATGCATTAAGTCTGTCGCTCCAAGGGTTTGTCTGGTCAAAGTATCATTTTTGGACTTTTTTTTTTGGGCTTGACATAATAACAGAAATGGGTGTGGTCATATACAGGTACTTAAAACATTCCACAGATTATATTGATTCCAAATATATGTGGGTTCATGGGTCTAACTCCCTTGGTTCAAGTGTTTTTGCTGAAATACCATTTTTGGCATTTTTAGCCTTACACAGGGAAAGGAAGAAGTGTGGCCGAGTGGAAACCAGCCCATGTTACACCCAGAGTGAAATTGTATATGCATACCAAGTTTTAGATCTGTAGCTCCAAAGGTTTTTCTGGCAAAAATACCATTTTTGGCTTTTTCTCATTACCATGGCAACTGTTGTCCGAAATTTTTATCCCATGTTTTAAGTTGGGTCAAACCCTATCGTTATGCCAAGTTTCAGAGAAATCCACCCACTGGTTTGACCGGAATGATGGTACACAGACAGACAGACAGACAGACAGACAGACAGACAGACAGACAGACAGACAGACAGACAGACAGACAGACAGACAGACAGACAGACAGACAGACAGACAGACAGACATCTCCTTATATATATGTGTGTGTATATATATATATATATATATATATATATAGGAGATATATGCATCAAGTAATGGAGATTGGGTGGGAAGGGGGACTGTGAAAATTGTGATTTGGGGGGTGAGATGAAGGAAGGGGGTATGAATTGGAGCAAGGAATGAAGAGGAAGTAGTGAACCATTGTTAATGCTGTGAAGTATTCAAATTTTAGAGTATTTTTGAAATCCTGTGAGTGAATGAATGCATTTGAAAGGAAGTTTGACTCATGAGGAGAACATTAATTGGTGTTAAGTGAGTCAATGTCCCAGTTATGGAATGGTAGGGATGAAAATTGGGAGAGGAGGGATCTCTTTTCAACAACTTGTGAAGGACTGCAGCACCTTGATGACTGGGTGGGGTGGTCCTTCGAAAGGTTTTCCTACTAAATCATGGGGAACTCTGTTAAGTAGATTTAGAGGTAGGAAATGATGTTTAATATACCTGTTCAATGTGGCTCTTCATTTTTGCTGTAGCGTGATATATTTTAGTGCATGCGTGTGTGTGTGCATGTGCATGTCCATAAACCCTCTCAGCATCCCTGTTGTCATGACTGTCACGTTTGAGACCTGTGCGATGTCCGAGGTTTAGTTGATCAGAAGGGTTGGTTTTGATTTGTAGAGATATCACTTTGATTATGAAGAAGTGTAAATCACATTGTGTGTGTGTGTGTGTGTGTGTGTGTGTGTGTGTGTGTGTGTGTGTGTGTGTGTGTGTGTGTGTGTGTGTGTGTGTGTGTGTGTGTGTGTGTGTGTGTGTGTGTGTGTGTGTGTGTGCATGCGGGCGGGTGGGTGCATGTACGTATGTATATACATATAAATAAATTAGTTAAATTATTTAAAAAAATTCCAAAAAAATAAAATTTTTATTAAAAAAAAAGGAAATTAAAGAGACGACATTGTATCCATGTAGACCCAAGTTAGATGACCCTTTACCAATCCAAATCAGATGTACCAATCATTGAACTGTATAATATGATAGGAGCATCCTGTTAAATTGGAAAAGGGTCATTAAACTAGTGGTTTATAATTGTAGTTCTATTTTCTTTTATCATCACTAAAATAAAAAAAAAAAAAATAAAAAAAAATTAATAATAATAAAAAAAAACTTTTGTTGTAGTTATAATTATTATAATATTACCATGGCTATCACCACTACTACAGCTGCTACTGCTACTATGTATTATTATTATTAGTACCTGTGGCGCACACACACTGGTCTAGGAACACTTGGAATGTTGGGGTGAGGGGGGGGGGGACATCCACAATTCTTGGACAAGAATAGTTGTTTAAAAAATCCAAAAGGTGTAAATCATATCACAATTTTAACCTCATCTAAGTATTCTAAACAATCATTTTTCCTTGCCTAAAACACTATGCTTTAATAAATATCGTAGTAATTATTTGCCACGGTCATAGTGCAGAACTGCTTGCTGTTGTTATTTATACTACTAGCAAGCACCAAACCAGATCTTTTCACCCTCTATTTTCTTTCCTTTTTCTATTCCACCCACATAGACACTTATTCCACACATTCAATTACATATTATAATATCATTACATCACACTTTTGTTCCAAAAATAACCCATTCGTGGCATATTTGTCATGTATTCTCCATAGCTGAATGATATGGCACCAGACACCTTAATTGCCTTCCTTGAAGGTTTTCACTCCCACATGCTATACTGCACATTCAGTTGATAACACTAACATTACACTACACTCTAGCGTATATACATATGAGCATATCTTTATATATAGATATTTGTGAATTATACATGTAGCTATAAACATATAAATCTGTATTATTTGTACACAATGCTTATGGACTCTGTCTGCAGTAATGCTACACCAATATACCACACATATTTGGAATCATCATGACAAGACGTTAGGCATGTCTAATCTGTCTTTGATTTGTTTGTTTGCTTGTATTATACTTATGGACTGTGTCCCCTTCAATGCTACCATAACATTAGAATCTCTTGACCTCAGAATTGTTTTGGATTCTATTTGGCAAGAAGGGAGGGAAAGATTTCCACAATTGCATTAGGCATCCTTCAACGTTCTGTAATATTTGAAAAAACAAATTTACTGGATATATCTAAATTTTCATTGAAATTGACATATCTACCATTTAACCATCTATCTATCTGTATATATATTGTATATATGACTAGATAGATAGATAGATAGATTGATTATAATCATGTTCATAAAACATATAATAGGCCTAAGGATAATCATTATCCGTGAAGATAACAATGTTTAATCAGGAATAGCTAACCAATTAATGTTACTTATTTATCTAAATCTTGCATGAGTCCTTTGAACATCCTTAACTTTCCAGCAGCTCAGAAGAGGAACAATTGCTAATCTTTTTTTTTTTTTACAGTTGCTCTGAGATCAAGTTACATTTTTAAGCAGGTCAACACTTGAGGATTAGGACTTTTAGGGATAGTAATATTTATATTAATTCAGTTAAATTATACATTCAACCTTTGGGGGAGAGGTTCACATGCTTGTACAGATGTATATGGTAGGCAGGTCACTTTTTTCTTGGAATGTGCACCACCTGATGCATGCACTGCATATATTTCCTTCCATATGTATTCCTACCTTGATAATGTTTGTTTTAATATGTCAAGATTAATTACTAAGCTAATAGGAGCAAGTACAGACTGCAATGTTTCTTGTACTAGAAGTGACATGTGATACCAGTCTTTGTTACACCTAGACAACGTGTGCACGGCATATCCACAAATTAATACCTTATTCTAGGAATGTTCGCACATAGGTGATCATTAAACTTATGATATCATGTCAAATATACAGGAACCACCTAACAACGATCATTTCAGTTAACCTTATCACATTGATTAGTTGTTCCATCTAATATATTATTTTTAGGTATATGAACAAGAGCAAGAAGTAGGTGGAGTTGTACCAACCTTTAATTGACTTACAGACACCACAGAGTCAATTCAGTCCATAATAGATTATTTAACACTACTGAGCAACTAGACCAATACTTCTCCTAGGACACTCCCTCATAACTGACCTTTACACCCCTCATAACTGACCTTTACACCCCTCACTTCACATACCTGGAATGAACACATCTGCACCCAACATTGGCATTCAAGCAAGACCCTAGCATAATCATCATGTTACCATGGAGCCTATTCTGTTTGTCCACTAACTCCTCCCACAGTTCTCTACCAATCGTGATCAAATTCCCTTTGTTGATAAAGGGAATTCAGGAAGGAGTCACCAGAGGTTGAAAAACTCGTTGAATTAAGTTTTAACCATGTGGTCAATAAAATATGCTTTGGTAATTAGATAAATAAAATCAGATAAATAAAATCAGTTGTATTTAAAATAGAAAAAATTAATAAATATAAACTTTTTCTGTGAATAGATGAATATTTTTTCCCTAATAAATAATTAGTTATTTCTATATCTGGATTATGATTAAAAAAAACAACAAACAAGACAAATGGGAGTGTGTACTTATAGTCCCTCCCCCTCTTCATCGGAGCTCGTGTCTGTGTCACTACTGCTGCCAGTACTGCTAGTGTGGCAGCTGCCCCCGATTCCTCCACCACCCAGGAAGCAGGCTTGGGCGCCCAGATAGCGGTTCGTAAGAAAGTCACAATGTTCCAATTTCAGGATAGCCTGTTGGAGGTGGAAGGGAGTGAGGATGCGGTCTTGACTAAGACACCCCTCCTCCCCCTGCCACGCCCCCTGGATGGCCTGCCCAAGGATCCCCCGGAGAAACCGGGTACAAGACACATACATCATGTGCTCTATGACATGTGCGTACATCCTGTCAATCACAGCCGGGAAAATACGGATCCCGACAGAGGATGCAGTCCGTTGGATCCACTTGAGTTCAGGGGTCTGTGGTACTCTGAAGCGAGGGACTATATCAACCAGTGCCCGACTCCTGGCACAGGATGGAGATGGGGGCAGGTGTGTGGTATCCACATCTTCCTCTGCCATGTTCTCATGTGCCTGGAACCGCTGCTCTAGCGTGAATAGACGCTCTATCAGTTCAAGCGGTTGCCCCAGTAATGACAACTTTGGCCTATGAGGGACTGACTTGTCTATTTCCGTGGCGCTGTCGTACACGTGTATGTCCTCGTATACGTCCAGCAGTCCATCTCTGAGGTATGACCCGGGTCCAAATAACATTGAATGGCAATGTTCATGCACCTCTAAGTTCCTTCGCTTACTGAACTCGGATTCCTCATCATAACCTTTCCCTTCCCCTTCGTCCTCCATTCCATCAGCATCCATTTCTAGCTGCCGTCCACAGATTTTGCAAAATCCTCTCCCAGTTTCTGGGATAGCATCGAGAGGCGTGTAACCATTCTGCCTACACCACTGCATCACCCGTTTAGTGGAGAGCAGGGAGGGGACGCGAAGCTTCCTCTGGATATTCTGCTTCACTGCGACTGCCCTCACCCATTCCGTGGCCCGCCGACGACCAATGCTCCACATCCGAAACTGAGCCAAGGAAGGAGCTGGAATGTAGAAATGCTCACTAGGTAAAGGATGGCCGCAGATAGGGATGGATCGTACAGCAGTGTGCAGACATTTGTCTAGATTAGTGGTAATCACACCACCCACTCCTCCATTAGCTGCCTTCCCACTGCTCATCATGCACTCACTGGATTGTGGAGTTTGCACAGTCTGTTTCTTACCCTCTTCTTTCTTGTTAGTGAGACATTGACTCACAGAAGTGCAATGCATATAGCTCGACCGGGACGAATCAAAGCTGCTGCAAACACTGGAATATGACGGCAGTGATATTGAAGAAGCTGAAGACGAATTCAAAGGTTGTGCTTCAGTTATTGACGCCATATTCCCCTCATTCTGGTCTTTTTTAACCCGGACCTCAGGCAGTCCATTGACTTGTAGAGACTGCTGGCCAGGCAGTGCTGAAATGTCAAGGTCCACCACAGTCTCGGCACCAAGCGTCTGCTGACCAGTGTGTGTTCGATCTAACACTAAGTTATGGAGGATGTCCACTGACTTATTGCATACATCCTGGAACTCCAGCTGCACTCTCACCGGGAATTCCCCCCAGCCATGTCGAGTCAGGTGGAAAGGTGGAGAACAAACCTGGACTATGTCGTTTGGATGATAGCTAGGGTGCAAGAAGAAACGGACAGCTTTCACGAAATGGCTGATGTCGGGTTCCGCCTGCGGTCCTCGCACATAAACCATCCACTTGTGGGTGGAGCCATCAGCGGAAATGTGTTGGTGGGCTATAGGGTCTAAGTATTGTGAAGTATTTCCTACAATTATCCGCTTTTTACGATAAAATCTTGACATCTTTCCTTCATCCTCATCTTCTTCCTGTTTTGGTTGAAGTTGGGTGGATCTGCCAGGGGCCAAGGTTGCTACAGGGTGCTCCCTACTCACAGGTGTGGGAGATAATGGTCTCTTCTCCATGATACTATCATCTATTGTTGCATCTTCGTGACATGAATCTCTTTCTCTCTCATCCAATTCAAGAACGCTTCCAATTCTGCTTCCATCCTCTACCCCCTGATCATTCGCTGATGAAGGAGATAAAAGAACCTTCATTTCATCTTCTGCATCCAACTCATGTCCTCCTACTTGGCCCATGTTTTCATCACACCTCTCTTTCTTCATATACTCCAATTCGAACTCTTCCCAGGAGTCTTGCACCCCAGTGGTCTCTGTCCTGTAATCCAAGGTAGTAGGAAAGAAGGCAGCTGCTCCATAATGTTGAGCCAGCACTCCCAGACGAAGCCTCTGCAACAAGACCTTAGCAAGTTGGATTCTCTCCTCTATAAGCTCTAATTCCCCCTCCTTATAACTCAACTCCAGTGCAAATTGTTCCCTGAAGACACTTTTGACACGATCTAGGTCTGTATTTTTCTTCTCCGAAGGGAGAGGAGGCGATGCTGAGATGGCAAAGCCTACGCTCCCATCAGGGGTCGGGGTAGCTGGAAGCAGTGAGGCTGATGGATCGCCTCCATCAGAAGACATCCCAGGTGCTGCAAAAGAATATAGGATTTCAACCCACCGGGCAGTAGCTAATCGATAAATGGCCAACTTACTCGTTTGGGAAATACTATATTAGCCTCAGAAAAGAGCTCCTTCCACGGCACATATTCCACGTGCAACTCCAACTTCATTATTACTTTTTTATTTAACGAAGTGGTAAAGTTACCGGAATGTTCAATTTATTATTTGGCTGATGGTGTGATGGTGATATTTTTCATGCAACCCATTGAAACTAAGAACTCAAATTTGAGCACTCTAAGATCAAAACTCTTTTTTTCCCCCTCGTAACTTTGTGTAGTTAGTGGACATAAACATCAGTAACTTCATAATGGTTTATCCAAATGATTTCATATTTGAAAGATGCTAGGAGTTTATATTGCATGAATGGTTTCAAAAACAACAACAAAAAAAAAACCATAGAATTTTTATAAAAAATAAATAAATAAATAAATAAATAAAATTAAAAAAAAAAAAATAAATAAAAAAAAAATAAAATAAATAAATGAATAAATAAAAAAAAAAAAAAAAAAAAAAATCAAATAACTAGAAATATTAAATTTACAGTTGTTGCCCCTCCCCCTAAACAGTATATTCCTAGTTTTCATGGGTGGGGGAAGGATTCATCCTATCCCATAGATGGTTTTAGACTAATGAACATTTCAGGAATATCAACTTTTCAGATCATTGAGTGCCTACCAGGGTGTGTTCCTACAAAGTTTTTAAAAATGTATTATCTATTGCTGTGAAATTATTTATTAAAATGCATAATTATTACAGTGGCATAAATATGAAAGCTGTATCATTACCATGAAGTGGTTCTTCAGTTACATAGGAAATGATTTATTAATTTCTGTAATACTAATATTAAAGTCATTTTAAAAACTTTTATTTCTTTTTATATGTCCAAGAAAGGATAATAGACCAAAATAAAGTTTTTTTCCTGTGGCACACAAGTCCAGCGATTCTTGGAGTGATGAGGGTGGTGGTGGTGAGGGTGGTGGTGAGGGTGGTGAGGGTGGTGGTGGTGAGGGTGAGGGTGGTGGTGGTGAGGGTGGTGGTGGTGAGGGTGGTGGTGGTGAGGGTGGTGGTGGTGGTGGTGAGGGTGGTGAGGGTGGTGGTGGTGAGGGTGGTGGTGGTGAGGGTGGTGGTGGTGAGGGTGGTGAGGGTGGTGAGGGTGGTGGTGGTGGTGGTGGTGAGGGTGGTGGTGGTGAGGGTGGTGGTGGTGAGGGTGGTGAGGGTGGTGGTGGTGAGGGTGGTGGTGAGGGTGGTGGTGAGGGTGGTGGTGGTGAGGGTGGTGGTGGTGAGGGTGGTGGTGGTGAGGGTGGTGGTGGTGGTGGTGAGGGTGGTGGTGAGGGTGGTGGTGGTGAGGGTGGTGGAGTGGAGGATGTGACACCTACAAGTTTTGGATAAAAATCTTTTTTTCCCCCCTCTGGTTACAATTAACTGGTTTAATCATGCCACAACTTTAACCTCATCTAACTGTTCTAAACAATTATTTCATGTAGCCTAAACTATATTTTAATGACTATTAGAGTAATTATTAGACGTATGCCTTAGTGTGGACTGCTCTTGTTCCTTAACAACCATTCTACCAACAAATTTAGGAAAACCTAAATGTAACAAACTTGGAATGTACCAAGCATAACCAACCCACTCACTGTGTATGCTGGCTATATGACGTGCATGTCAAATATACTAAGTGTACGTACAAAATGTATTAGTTGGGAAAAATTCCTGCCCATTTGTGCATGTGCATATTTTTAATATATGTACAAAATATAATTCCTATATTCTGCAAATTTCCCATATTTTGCGAATTTTCCATATTTTGCAAATCTGAGTAAGTGTCACAAGAACAACAACAACAACAACAACAACAACAACAACAACAACAACAAAGTAACTTTCAGACCCTGTGAGCTCCTTTAAGAACCATGGCAAGTGTTAGACCTACCCATTACCAGAATGCTTGAAAACCTTCAAGGATTAAACACAAACTTGGTAACAGCAAGAGGCTAAAATTTCAACAAAAAACTTTAAAAGAATAAAAATAAATGACAATATTTTTATAAAAAATTAAAAACAACAGCAATAAAACGAAGTGCTCAAGAAAGTGCCATAGAACTGAAGATACTGTGCTTCAATAAATTTAAATTTTACTTCTGTATCCCAAAGCTTCATTTAGTGAAGAAAATCTCACCAGATGGTGAGGAGGTGTCTCAGATAGACTGTAGTACTCTTTTAACCTCACAAATGCTATTAATTCTCAGGGGAGGATCCAGGATTTTGGGAAGGGAGATTTGTATTTAGGATCTTATAAAGGAAGGGGGGGGGGGGGGGGGAACTGTCCACTTCCACTGTTATTAAACCACCCTACTGATATCAATTAATACCTGTTAGAATCATTCTTCATAGTAGATATTTGTGAACTTGTAGTACTTGGGATTTGGGACTAAATTTAGCTGATCCCAGAAGTGATGTATAAAGTACTTTTGATGATTGGTTAGGACAGCTAAAGACCTCTCTGGCATGGAGTAATGCTGAACAACCAGATTCCTACCTTTGTATATTGTTTTATACTCCTTACCTACTCTCCCTCTCTCAATAGACAGTATTCAACCAAGATAATCATTCTATTGTCCTCAGGTATGACAGTCACTAGAGGATTACAAGAGAAAGGTCATGGTCCTTTTATGTTCACTTTACTGCCTTACCAAGATTGAAACCAGTTAATTCTTTATTTATGCTTATTATCTCCATTTTATCTCACTAAACAAGTTAGCATAAGCTAATGAAGTACTCCACTTCTTGAAGTACATACAATGCACTATCCCTTCTATAATCATGGTTCCTTTAGGATCAGTGTTATTTCTTTGTCAGATATGGTAACACCTTACTGTAGATTGGCATAGGGATGTGATTAGCACCGTCTAATTTCTTCTCATCATCAAACATGACCTTTCTGGAAAGATATGGTAAACTTTAATCATACCCTTGGCAATCCTTTCTCAAGCATTCTTAGTCAAGATTAATTAGTTTAATTGTGGTCATCCTGCATACCTTACAAAAAAAAGTCAGGCAGCCTTACCGTTGCAGGGTGTCAAGTTATAATTATTTTCGGTGCCAGTTGTTGGGTGTATGAGCCAGTTACATAATTTTTGTTTAGAGCTTTGGAGAGAGCTTTGGATTTTATTTTAGGGATTGAATATATTAGGACAATGGAATGGAAACACCCATTGGTCCTATTGTCAATGGAATTAAAAATAAAAAAAAGAAGAAAAAAAAGAAAAAAGGAAATAACAATGATATTAAAAATATGTTGGACAGTGTTGACTCAATCTCACCACCTCCCTGGTAACCTTGCAAATTCTTCTTTTTTTCCCACTAAGACACCATAATATAAATTTAAAAATAACAACAACAAAAAACAACTTGGGCACCAAGATCCATGTCCACAAGCAGTTTTGGCTTGCTGATATATAGATGCCATGATCTTAATCACTGAATGCCATTTAAACCAGATTAAGTGTGTGGCCATTCAGGTAAAAGGTACCAATAGTTGAAGTGAATGTCATTGTCAAAGAGTGATGACTATTTGAAAATTACATTCTAAAAGTGTCATAAATTTGATGTGCATGTCAGTCTCCTGTACCCAGCAAGAGAGAGAATATCTGACTTAATTCTGGACTTTGAACTTGTTACAAATGACTATGTAGGTTCAAGAAAATTGGAATAGACTGTGTGTGTGTGTGTGTGTGTGTGTGTGTGTGTGTGTGTGTGTGTGTGTGTGTGTGTGTGTGTGTGTGTGTGTGTGTGTGTGTGTGTGTGTGTGTGTGTGTGTGTGTGTGTGTGTGTGTGTGTGTGTGTGTGTGTGTGTGTGTGTGTGTGTGTGTGTGTGTGTGTGTGTGTGTGTGTGTGTGTGTGTGTGTGTGTGTGTGTGTGTGTGTGTGTGTGTGTGTGTGTGTGTGTGTGTGTCCCTAAAGATGTAAACACTGCCAGAAACTGTGGATTTTATGGGTTCAGTGTAACATTGTATGGTTCAGAAGATACAACTCCTATTGTTGTTTATATCCACCTCATTCTGCATTCTGTGGTTGAGATAATTATGCTGTTCAGCACCAATAAATCTTATTTCGATGGGCTCCAGGCTCATCTGTACCCGTCTTATGTGGCAATTAGAATTAGCTCAGAGTAACTTAAGTTACCCAAAAACCTGAAGGGTCCTCTTGGAAGGCTTCAGTTTTATGTTAAGAATCATTGATGGTCTTTTGTGATGAGATGGTGATACACTTTCCAACCAGGTGATCAAACCCAGACTCTGCAGACAGAGATGAGTATGATTCAATTCTATGATAACTATTTTCTTTGTGTAGTTGGAAGGAATATTGTTTTATGTTTTAAATTGATGAGATAGTTCGGGAATTTTTTTAATTTTTTTTAATTTTTTAAAATTTTTAAAAATTTTTTTTAAAGGAGAAGAAATCAAAGTCCGCTGATAGGAGTATCTGACAGGTGTCAATGAGCCAGGGAAAAGATATACATGCATTGGGTTGCAAAAAAAAAAAAAAAAAAAAAAAAAAAAAAAAAAAAAAAAAAAAAAAAAAAAAATCATGATGAAAAGAAATTGCTACCAGAAACATTATAAAATAATACAGAAATTTCTGGAAATACTTTCAAAATGCATAAGGAGCACACAAGTACAATTTGTCCAAAATTCCTTCTTCGATAAGCTAATCTCATTGTTCTTCTTGGAAATAAGAAAAATCCAAATTAACTAAACACCAATTTCTTTAGATGAGGAAGTATGACTATCCAACAAGTTACAGAGATACTAGATTTTATGTAATGTTTTTTAAATCAATTTAACAGGAAAAAAATGGATTTAATAATTAAAAATTAAAAAAAAACAAGTTAAATTTTAATTTAAATATTTAATTAGTAACATTTGTGTAAAACAAGTCTAATACTTAACGATTGCATGGTCGGGATGGAAGACTCCTGATAAGCAATCTTTTTTGCAAATGCCTTTTTTTTTGTACTTAGCAAAAAAAAAAAAAAAAAAAAAAAAAGGCTTTTGAAAGTGAGCACAATAATAGGGAACTTCTCATGTGGGAAATACTGGGATAGTCAGATTGTTCAAATTGAGTATAACTTTATTTCTCCCAAACCTTTATTAATCAAGTTCTGGTGGATGTGTAACCTAAAATTGGGACAAGCTAATCATATAGGTCCCTGAAGGGGTCAATTTTGATACCATTGTTCTTTTAGTAAAGGATATGAAATGTTTTTTTGAACACCTGATGATGACGAATAATTCTAGAAAAGGTTACAGTGCTGAATTGAAGTGAAGTAGAAGAAGGTATCATTGGACACATATCAGCTGTTGCACTGAAATATTAGGAAGTGTTTGGGATTCCTGCTCACCCATACACATAAATAATGACAGTCAAAGTAATTTGTCACAAAGTGAAATTAATTTGCTGTCAGCCAAACAGAGCAAACAGATAATGTGTTAATTGGACCAAATATGTCTATATAAATACAAGTTATTGAAGAATCTTGTAATCTGAACCTACCAAGAAGCTATTAGTTAATCATGTATGGAAAATCAGCCATCTACCAGATAAGAGACAAGCAATAGTATATACAGTGACAAGGGTGTTGACAGGAGTTTACTTGACAGGTGTGATTGTATGGGAGCAGAGCACTACCAAGTTCATTCTTATGGAATAACCCCATGATTATATTATTTATTTTAAAGCTAGATTTTTAATAAATTTAGATTCTTACATAATAGTAACTACGCAAGATCCATTAAATTTTAATGTTTATATTTTATATTTACAATTTAGTCATGTTAATCATCAGTTAGTATGTATTCATCCTCATTGATTTCGGGTGTCTGGTGTGAAACTAATTGATTGTTTTTGATTATGTACCAGTGCAAACCCTGTAAATCTTTCTTCACCCATTGTTGACCAAACATAATTTATGAGTTGTCTGAGTGCAAGCATACACATTCAGCCTCATATGGAGTGACAGCAGCTGTGAGACGTGGTTTTAGACCAACCACTGTGTGGGCCAAGCTAATAATACTTGGCATGTAAATACACCAATGCCAACCTTTATCCAGACACTCTGAGATAGGGGCACCTTCCTCTAAAGGGCAACTGGTGAAAAGGAAGCCACACTGACTTTCCAGTTGTTGTATCACTACTTTATAGCTTCTTAAAACTCTGATTTCTTTTAGTTATGAAGAATGGCTTCTGTGGCTAAAGGAAGCTAAGAGTTTTAACTCTAGAGATGAAATTGGAATTGATATCTATATTTATCTTTATATATTAACTGCATAAATGCTCACATAAACATTCGCACATACAGATACATACAGACAAAAAATAACTATAAATAAAACAAAAGGAAAAAAACAACAAAAAAACAAAACAAAAAAAAAACTCAGGTTAGAAAAAAAATTGTATACATAATTAGGTTACATACATTCTTAGTTATGGGCAGATCTCAAATACCAAGCTACCAGGGAAGTTTCACTGTATATCTGTATAAATATCATATTATATTTATAGTTTTATGATTATCTGGTCTAAAATCATAAAATGATGTTAAATGAAAGGTATACCCACAAACAACTTTGCAAAGTTAATATTATTCATGATGTGTTAAAAATAAGTGAATTCACATGTCTAATAGAAAAAATGTACCCAATATGTTTCCCTGTGGGAAGATTATGGTAATAAATTTATTACTATAATTAGAGATTTTTGTTGACTTGTTCTCTGTCCTATACCAGCCGCTTGGGCCTACAGGGTTCAAAATGAAGAAAATGGAGAGAAAAAAAAAAGGAAAATATTTGGGTATGGTTTTGCAGGCCTCACTTAGAGTATGTTTATATAACTATGGCTTGTATTATGCCTAATGCACATTGGGATCTGTTCACATGCATGAAATTGGCCCCCCCCCCCCTTCAACAAAATTCTAGCACAGAGACACCAAACATTTGATATAATCCACCTGAAAGAATTTATCCAGATTTGCACTTAATTAATGGCACGTTTCCTATGGACAGAGACAACATAAACCTCTTAATATTATTCTCGACCTGTTGTTTGCTATCTTATCCCAGATGCTTGGGCCTACCGGGCTCAAAAAGAAGAAAAGAAAAAGAGCAGGAAGTGGTGGACATAGTTTTGCTATTGTATGTGCTTACATATTTGTGGTTTTAGTAAGTGGGGTGGTTTACTCAGGAATAGAATTGCGTGATCCCAACCAGAAAATTTTGAAACAAATAAGGTTTTATCCAGATCTTCATCGAACTTCCTTATAACCACTCTGAATGTTTGAGTCCTTTAGACACAATTGTCTGGGAGGAGTTATCGAACAGACAAACATTGAGAATTATAGTAAGATTAGGGGTATTATCCAACTCCAAAAGGTGTGTCCTATATCAGCAGTTAATTAGCACCTACTCAAGATCACCTGTGCTTATTTATTTATTTCAGCCAAAGTGCATATTAAAACCCATATTAAAGAGCAGGCTATTTGTATGTAGTACCTTAGTATTATTTTGATTTGGAAATATTCCCTTATAAACTACCTAGGCCTTCCACTCCAAACCGAAAAATTGCAAAGGAGCTAGGGAATTTATTTCAAAGGGAATTAAAAAATTTTTTTAACATTAATAGTATTATTTTTTGTTAATCCAATACATATGTCCAGGTTACCTAGAGTGGATAGGTGGTTTTGTGTTGGTGGCACAATTACAATAGTCATTATTTCAGAATAAATGGTTTATAAAATACAAATAAGCAAATATAGCAGGAATATGGAGGACCTTGACTTTGCAGGTCTGTCAAATGGACAGTGGGAGAGAAGAAAACTTGGAGCTTAGTTGGAGAAAACAAGTTTTCATCTACTATTTGCTGTATAATAAATCAACCTTGTTTTGAAAGTTATAAATCATCGGCTTTTCCCTTTCTTCTTTCTAATTTGAAGTCTAAATTAATAATTTAAAAACTACTACCAAATTATTCAACAACAAAGTTCTAGAATTTAACTGACCTGATCATAGTGATTGCATTATTGATTAAACGTAAGTCATCATCTACACTATTGTCTTGTCTTCTTTTTTTTTGTTGTTGTTTTGCTGAAAGTAAATAAGGTGAGTGAGCTATGTTGCAACCACTGTTCTTAACCTAAAATTCAATTATATATATATATACAGCTAAGCAAAGTATTCACTTATTTTACATTTTATTAGTGCCCTTCATGTGTGCAGTTGGAGACTCCTCACCCAGTTGAACTCCGAACTGTGGTAGGACTCTACCTACTGTGGCTTTTTTATGCATAGGGATCATAGAATTGATGGTAATAACATGCTTAGTATTGTTCAATATTGTGCAAGATATCATGGAATTTAATCAAGACCAGATTTAGATTCCTGATATCCCTCTCCAAAACCACTATAGTTGAAGTGATTCAATTCTAAAGTTGTGTTGTATTGTGTTGTGCCAAGCATCAAACTGAAAATTGGACTTTAGAATAAGGACAAGGGTCATACCCTATGATCTATAACCAGAAATCAGTGGAGCAGAATGTGAGGCCACTATTCTAAGAAACTGGAGAACATTAATTAGATATTAAAAACTTAATAAGTGTGAGAGAGTTATCATAAGAATGGCAATTGTAAACAATAATTTATTCCACTGCAATTAGGTACACTTAAATAACAACACAATTATTTTGTATTACTACTAAAAATGTATCTGATGCCCTATGGCCCTATGGGAATGGCATGTCTTGAGGTGTTTCTTCCCAGAAGTCTGGTATGAAGGAACAGCTAAGAAATCGCTTCCTATTGATTTTTGACACATCAACTACTTTTATTTTCGGCCACTGCCTAGTACTCTCCTTGCACCAATTCTCATTATAGGTAATGTTCTTAATTGCATCTCACCCAAAATTTAAACTATGAATTGAAGCCATTTTATCCACTTACACTTATTACATGAATAATAAGAAACTTATGTTGATTAAATTAAAACCATAAATTAGATATGAAAGAAACCACAGTGCAATAACCTGTATGAAAATAATGGTTTATCTATCTTAAAACTAAAAATTGTATATGACAAAACATTAATAATTTCCTTCACCTCCTCCCCATTAGAAAAAAAAAAATTTTAAAGATAATTAATTTTTTACATGTTTGGTAAATATCCAATTCTAGTTCTGTCACGAAGGTCTCTGGAAAATGAAATTATAAATTTAAATTTAAAAAAAAAAATTTTTTTTTATACTTTATTGTTGGTATGTTTCACTTTTACCAATCTCATTTATTTTAGCAGGTTGCCACACATTCACCACTGATATCAATATTGATATTTGAGCCCTTATTATGTTATAAACAACAGCATACATTCAGTGGCACCATAGAGTCTCAAGGAGCGTTACCACAGCTGCATTGAAGCCAATTATAGCTGCAGTTATATTACTGTTAACAAACACCTTGTTGAGATTAATAGATGTTCTTGGAGAGCAAATGGGGCAGAAATTGAGGCATTACAAAACAGAAAGATGGGGAAAGGGAAAATGAAAGTGTAATGTGTTAAGCACATGTTAATTATTCCCCTAATAGCTGATGTATCCTGAACTACATTGACTTCCCAGTAACCCAATTTTTACCAACTTTCTATTCTTTTAACTCTTCACATTCTGGCTAGATTTTTAAGCATCTATATATAGATATAAAAGTTTAGTTCTGTCTGTCTGTCTGTCTGTCTGTCTGTCTGTCTGTCTGTCTGTCTGTCTGTCTGTCTGTCTGTCTGTCTGTCTGTCTGTCTGTCTGTCTGTCTGTGTCCGTCCGTCCGTCCGTCCGTCCGTCCGTCCGTCCATCCGTCCGTCTGTATATCCATCCGTCCTCCGTCTGTTTGTCTGTCGCAGCATTTTGGAAACCGCTGGACTGGTGTGAGCCCTTGGGGTGGGTGTTGGATTGTTAATACACATTAAAATTATAATTTTTTAATTTTTAGTCTATCTATCTATTTTTTCTGTTTGTGTATAAATACAGTGAGAGAACCGATGAGCCAATTGGCAAGAAATTCTATATGAGCACTTGGGGTGGGTGTGGGATGGTTATTACATGATTAAATCTTGAATTGCTATATTCTATGTCTATTTATCTATTGTTATCTATTTTTTTAAACCACTGGGATTGAGAGAACCACTAGGTCTGTTGACATGAAATTTGGCAGGAGCACTTGGGTGGAGTGTGAGACAGTTATTTATGTAATTAAATTTGGAATTGGTGTATTTTAATCTATTTATTTACCCTTTTCTATTTGTACATAACCACTGGGATTTAGAGAAGTAAAACTTTGATTAGGATGGAATTTGCCATGAGCTCTTAGAGTAGGTGGGGTGAATTTTACATTATAAAATGTGCAATTGCAGTATTTTCTCTATCCATCCATCATTTTCTCTTTGTGTGTAACCACTGGAAAGATTGGGATAAAATTTGGCATGTAAAGTTAGGTCTGGTATTAAAATAATAACGTTTAGAATTACAGATTTTCCACTAGCTATATCTTTTATATTCTTTTTATGTTAAGTGCTTGGCCGCCTGGAATAGAATTTTGACAAAAAGACTTTTTTTCTCTTTCCCTTCAATTTTCCATTGCAATGGGTGCTAACAAAGGGGATCCAATGTGGTCAGATCCAGCATAGCTATGAACTTAGCCAAACCTAATCTATCAATAAATTCTTCCACTTTTTGCATAGGGTAGGCACCACTTACGCACTCTATGCTAATACATATATAATATATTAAATATTCAGCTTTAATATATAATATTAGCTACATATAATATTCAGCCTGTAAGCGTGTGGACTAATGATATTTGTATGTGATAAAGGACTAATTCATGTTTAAGACTTTGATATATACTTTTTTTAAATTATTTGTACTGTGCTTACCAACTCACAATAGAAATTCCAATGCAAAATTGTTACAGAAACACATTTCTGGTAATTGTGTGCACAGATCAGATAACCTGAAGCAGATGGTGCTTAGCTTCACACTCAAGGAACCCTTACCCTGATTTGAGATCATTCCCTGAAATTGTACCAGTCAATGTCCGTAAAACAACAACAACAACAACAACTGGAGATCACTAACTAGATCAAAAGCATTTATTAATAATAATGAGAATTATTGTAAGAATGGCAATAAATAAACATTCTGTGCTATTAAGAAACAACATGTCAACTTTACTGTTAGAAAATAGGAACTAATGACCGACACAATTGTGAATTTCATGTTTTCTGGGATTTCTTCCAAGAATCCAGGTAAGAATGTTCACAAGGATGCCATAGCCCTTGCATATACAAGTATCCAAACAGTTGCAGTAGCGTTTGTGTGAAATATTCTCAATCATTTAGAAATATAATATATTTATGCTCAAATGAAAAACACATTGAAACTTGAGCTCCAATAATAATATTGGTGTGTAAAACATGTAATTATTGAAAGTGGAGCTCCACCATACCATATTATCTGCCAAAAAAATACATGTTTTAGTCTCTAGTGCTCAGTAGCCACATATGATCCAGAAACTTGCAGTGGGTGGAGTTATTGTAACCTGGAGAGCAAGGATTATGAACATACCCACTCAGGACACAAAAGTGCATATCTTATTGCTTCAAATAAATATAAGAGTCCCTTTAGGAAGAAACCATACTTCATAACACCTGAGCTTTATGGAAAGGAACACAGTTTAATATTACCAGAGAAATATATTTTTAGCATGGGAATGTATCCAATGGCTGTTTGCTAATCATTCCTCATCAATAAAAATTTAACTACTGGAAGAAGCCCTGATCCAAACCACCAGAGCAAGTTTTAATAAGAGAGAGAGAGAGAGAGAGAGAGAGAGAGAGAGAGAGAGAGAGAGAGAGAGAGAGAGATAGAGAGAGTAACCATACTTAAGTACATTGTAAGAGACAAAGGGAGAGGAACAAGACTTAAATCACATAAGGAGTTAAATATTTTAAGTATGAGATAATAAATCAAGGAATGGCTATTCGATTTACCAAGTTAAGCAATTTTCAGTTACAAGGAATAATGCTAGAATTACATGGAATGGTGGAATATCCTGTTCACAAATAGATAGAATTCTAGTTTAATTTTTCCAGCCAAGATATGTATATCATATTTGTAGTGAAGAACTCAGATAAAATACAAACTCAGTCCATGGGGATGGGGTGGGGCATTTGTTTTAGTTATAGGAATCACAATATTTGACACCACACTTGGTCACATTAGTTTGTCTTAAGGTCACACTGGCCTGTGATATACTCAACAGTAACATGAAATAATTGCACTTTCAGTTTGCAGTGGCTGCACTAAGCCCATTGTAAAAATGAAATTCTGCACAATTTGCAACTGAAGCAGAAATGTACAGGTCTTTGCTCACAATCAGTGTCTTCCCCAGCCTTGACACACTGAGGTAGTCCTGCACTGCATGGTGAGAACATATGCTAATAATACAAGATCATGGTGAGAATGTCTGAAGATAATAAATGACAACATTTGTGAAAGTATGCTGATAATGATGTTAAGATTAAACTGAAGTCAAAGAATGATATAGCTAGCTATACATATATGCTCATCCAATTATGACCTAATATTAACCGTGCATCATCTGGATTGTAACCTTATTCATCAACCTTGTTACAAACACAGGGACAAGAGTTTGAGAGGGTGGGAAACAACAGGAAAAAAAGAAAAAGAAAAAAGACCCGTAAACATGAACTCCTCACATTCAGCACTTCTTGCATTCATTCCAGAAAAAATAAAGGAGGAATGCTAACATTTGATGGGATCGAAAAAATATTCTGAATTGCAATGTCTTCAGCTTGGAAAGCTGCACAAAACTAGCACTGAAGGCACCGCCTGAACCTTCCTCCATTACACCTGCCATGAGCAGGTCTAAAGTGAAGTCATACATTTATGTTTGAATAAGGAAATTATCTTTTTTCATATAAAAAAGAGATTACACTGCACCTTCAACTCATCCACACTCACTCACTTGCTACTTATTGCAGAGTATTTGTCATCACAACCTATTGTAAGCTGAAATAAATGCAATTAAACCTTTGTATATACATTGTACATAGGTTGACAGTGCTGAATAAAAATATAAATGAACAATTTGTCTGTGCACATACAACAAAAAAGATAAATGATAGATTTTTTTTTTTTTAATAACAGTAAAGCAATCAGAAAAAAAAAAGAAGTTTTGTGAAAGGTTGTTAATTTCTTCATGTTGAAATGCCGATGATATCATTTCTTTGTGGCTCTGCACTGTTCTGCAAGGTCCTCTTTCTTTATGTTGCTAAGGCTGCGGTAGCTGAGGTTGGAGAAGACTACTTTTCGCTGATAGAATACATAGAGTCCAGGTCTTCCTCCTCTGATTGTATTATCACACACACAGTCAGTATCAACCATGAGTCCAGATTGGTCGTAAATTTTTAACCTATAGACACCAATACAAGAGTTCAACAATTACCATCATACTAGTGGTGTTCTTGTAAACACATGCTTAGTCTTAGATTATAACCCCACCTCATGCATCCTAAGTCGGATGAGTAGCGGAGGTTCCAACTATATGGTGTCTTACTATTCCAGCCTTTGTTATTGGGATCGTGATAAATCATTTTCACCTGCAACCATCGGAAGAGTGGGGGAGGAGGAAAAAGAGATGGAATGAGGTTGGAGGTATAATATAAGAGAATATCAATGACAGAATGTCAATGTATACACATACACACAAACATATGCACGCAAGCACGCTCTTGCACAAGCACACCAAGTATTTTAGTATTCAGTCTCATAATCCCATTGTGCTTTGTTGACACCATCACAAATAATATATAGTAATAAATCATACCAGTTTGTTAAGAATATTATCTATCTTACTATTTCTGTTACCGACCTGTCTATGAGAATTCCCGCTATTCCACAAGGCATTCCTTAATGATTTTCCTGGTCCACTGTTGGAATTCACTACTTGGATCTGGATCCCAGAACGAGCAAAAGATGTTGCCTCTTTCCAGAATGTCTGGTTAACTTGCTTCCAGGAGATGAGCATAAATCGCCGGTTACTTTGGTAGTTGAAGGCTATACCAATGTAGTCATCATCTCTCTTTGTATCAACATTGAAAGTGCCATTGTACTCCAAGCTGTCCATCGATTCATAACCTACAAGTAGTGCAGGGCCACTTTTTGCATTCTGTCTTATCTCTGTGCCCTATGAGTAAGAAAACGAATGGTCATAAATGAAATTTTGCATATACGTATATATATATATGGCTATAATATTGACTTACATTAGACAAGACCTCCCATTCTGGAACAATACGCCCGCTGCCCTTTGTTAGCTCAACACTCATAGTCTTGACAAATCCAGATGTGGTCACGTGTTTGTTGTAAGGATTGCTGTCTAGGGGATCGATCACTTTGTCTCCGTCACTATCCATTTCATCCAATATTCCATCTCCATCAGTGTCCTTCTCACAAGCATCACCAATGCTATTTCCTGCATTTATACAAGTACATATTCAAAATAAATTTAGGATCAATTAGTAGGTCCAATAACATTTACAGAATCAACTAAATACACTACACATCTCCACCCACTTTACATGTGTAGTTGAGAATGCAGCCTAACTTGAATTGTTTGTCTACTATTCAACATTTTAACTCATTGGCCATAAGTCGTAACTCAAGCACCATGTCCACGAAATACTTCTAAATAAACCACATCATAACTCACCATTGCTATCATCCTGAAGTGGATTATAGATCAGTGGACAGTTATCATTGCTGTCAAGTATGCCGTCATCGTCATCGTCATCATCACAAAGATCACCGGACGTATCCTCATCAGAGTCTAACTGATCGCAGTTGGGAACATTTTGGCAGTTGTCTCTGTCATGTTGGATTCCATCTTTGTCATCATCAGCATTTGAATCACATACATCTCCAATACCATCCTGATCTTTATCTCTCTATAGACAATTACAACAATGAAAGTGAAATCTTATTCGTTCAAGTGCTAAAAAAATGTATGCTTGAATATATGATGGATGTCAATTCTAGTATAGTTATTTGTGCACTTTTTCACTCTTTTATGAATATGTGCCTTATTTGGGCAATTGGAATAACTTGCTAATGAAAAAGATTAAATATTACTGAAAGGTACTCACACAGACCAACATTCGTATTGAGTGTGAAGAATGAGACATTCAGTGTACACCACACACCTGATTTGTGTTATGAGTATATATGCAGTTATCGCAAGCATCTCCCCATTGGTCTCCATCGCTGTCCAATCGTGTAGGGTTGTAAACTAGGGGACAATTGTCTTCGGTATTCACTATTCCATCCCCATCTCTGTCGTTGTCACAGCTATCACCTATACCATTCCAGTTGGTATCTAGTTGATCCACATTTTTGATTGTTATGCAGTTGTCACACAAGTCACCATGTCCA